>JBBPDJ010000023.1:9563433-9583162 GCA_037974625.1 Cucumis cinereus | reverse complement strand
GAACGAAGAAAGAGACTCTTCTCATTGATGTAGTAAAAACATACAAAAATCTGATATTCCTCGCAAAGAGTTGTGACTATTCAAAAATGTGCTTTTCTATAAACATGTTCTGGTTTTCACTTTACCAATGGCTAAACAGACAATATGAGGCAGGAAATTCTTACTGATTTTAGCCAAACAATTGTCCTTTAGCTTTGAATGGGGCAGATACAAGATTGGACAATCAGGGGTCAGGCATTCAAGCCTATAAAAAATCGACCCGATCAACAACACATTATTTATATAAAAAAAAAACTCATTACATTTTGTGTTTTTCAAGTGAACTTACTTGTAGTTGAGGAGAAAATAGTGAACGAAAATACAAATCTCCAATTTGGCTAGATCATTTCCTGGGCACAGCCTGCTTCCTGCTCCAAATGGAAGAAACTCTCCTGCTTTTGGGATAAATCCCTTTATACAAATACCAAACATAGAGTGGATATCACACATTAAAATTAGAGATGGATTTAATTTGATGTGATATAACTTAAATTCTTGTAAAAAGGATATTGAAACTATGAGTTTTAACTTACATCCCCTCTTGAAGGATCAAATTTCTTTGGGTCTGGGTTTGAAAACTGTTACCTAATTGCTTCAGACAACCCTACATCCAGGAGTTGTATCTTCTCTTCCAAGAGCCACATAAGAGTCCACAAATACCTTTCTGGCTTATAAACTTAACTGCATTATTTAAACTCCATCAATGGAGGTTTAATGGATAAAGAACAAGCACCAAAAAATGGGGAGAAAAAAAAGAGTGCATACAGAAGAGACCTTTGGTTTTAAAATTTTTGCATATGCAATGTAACGCTTCAACTCTACGGTAGTAAATGCAGGAGCGAGAGAATCTTCATGCTTGTGGTGTACTCTCACAATGTGGTGTGCGATATGGTAATCTGTTTGATCATTTGGGTCATCTATCGTCACGTAGACGAGGTCAAACCTTGAAGGAATAGCAGGAGGCAGAGCAACATTATACTGTAACAATAGAAAAAGCACTTTGATGAGATAGATGAATAATGACTTTATATCAAATCAAGAATCTATTGTATAAATTTCATACTAACAATTTTAGTTGGCAGTTTGTGCTAAGAGTCTTGTAAGCAATGTATGTGGATGCATCCAACAAGAAGAGACAGATTGTTGTAAAAATAACTTTTTATTAGAACTATCAAATGGGAAGAGATGAATTTTAAACTTGACATCAGAAAAATTTATCTTTTTCTCGTCTTTTGACAGATAATGGCACCCCATTTGATATAAGCTGAGAGCCAGGCAGCATCCCTTCGAATGAGGTGAGGTTTCATCGGGAGTCATTTCAGCAGAAGCTAGCACGGAGAAAGCACAAGTCATTTTCACAACAATCCATATGAACATTTATCAAGCATGGTGAAAGCACAAGTTCCAACCCATTGATTTCCACCTCACAGCCTCTACTCGTCCATTTCTAACTAAAAATTATAAAAAAAGGTGGTACATGGAAAAAAGATTTAAAAAACAATAACAAAGGAAAATTAGAACTCAAACATAAAGAACACTAGTAAATTCAGACGAGAGTGATTGCAGATGCATTGCTAACTGTTGATGCCAAATAAGCATTATAATAAGTAATAACTTACTTTCGTTCTTTGGAATAATAAACATGGAATGAAAGTTATAACTATAAAGATTAGGAATATAAGGTATGCTTCCTACTTATAAGTCAAACATGATCAGCAACAGTGCAATCAAACCTCCACGCCTTTGTGTCTGCCCTGCTTTTCTTTTGTGTGTGTAAGTGCAATTAAGATAAACAAGTCAAAAAGTGCTAAACATAATAAGAAAAAACACTTATAAACAACAAAATAATTCATAACGGGGAAAATACTTTTTAAATTATTTCTAAATTTAAATTAAAAGAGATGGTCATCTGCACTTCATGTAGGCATTAGAGTGTTGCAAACAGATGGTTTGCCCATACAACACTCAATTTCCATAAAAGATGGTTTATGGAAATTGAGTGTTGTATGGGCAAACCATACTTTTTCCCATTTGCACTTCACGTAGGAATCGGAGTGTTACAACAGATGGTTTGCAAACATGGACAATCTCTTTCTTTCATTCATTTGAATGGAAAAAAAATTATCACTTGGGTTGAGACATTCGTCGCTCTGAAGTGCAAATGCTAGATGATAGATTGTATTTGTGCATCATAGTCTTTGCAGTCTACACTCAATAAAAGAGATAATGACAAATAAAATGTCAAGCTAGGGTGACAAATAAAATTGAACTCACAGTAGTTTTAAGTCCATTAACTAGTTCGAGTCATGATTCTAGACCAATCTATTCCCATCTGAAACACATTGCTCCCAGTATTTTTAGCCAGTTGCAGCTCTGTATCAGGATTAGACCAAAACCTAAGTCTCTCTTCTCTAAAATAAACCCAAACAACGCAAGAACAAAAATTAAAGAATCATACAAGTGCAAAGAAGCCCCTTTGCAATCTTGAATTTCCCTTATTTAATTTCACTTACCAGCGCAAAAAAAAAAAAGAATCACACAAGTGCAAAATTTTTAATTAAAATGCCAAAAAAAAAAAAAAGTAAAAGTTATGATCAAAAGGGTAAAATTTGTCAAAAGAAAAACCTAGTGGATGTTCGAGCTTGAACGAGCTTTTCGCCATGGGGAATCTCAAATGTTTTCTGCAAAATCAAACATCAGATCATTGCAACTCAAAATTTGATGCCCAGAAATTCAATGAAAAGAAAATCGAAAACAAAAGAAAAAATGAACACACAAGAAGAACAGTTCTGTGAATGAAATACCGAGGAAGAATCAATGCAATTAGTGCCTATGAAACCATTGGCAAAGGTAATTAAACGAACGAGACGGGAAAATGGAGCTGTGAGAAATGAATTGTAAACTTCAATCATCTCTTTCTACAATTTTTCATGAAGCTACTGAGACGAAGAAGCATACCTGACATGAGAAATGAAGCTGCGGAGACGAAGAAAGTAAGGGATTGCATGAAGGTGTGAGAAATGGAGTTGTGGAGATGAAGAAGCATACCTAACGTGAGCTCCTCCTCTGCTTCTCCATGAACTCGACCAGACGTGAGACGATCGAATGAAGAAAGTAAGGGTTTCCAAGCGTGGTGGGTTTGCGAAGAAGTGAGAAGGACAAAATTAATTTGAAGAAGAAGAAAAAGTGAGACGTCGACGCTTAGGGTTTAGGGGCAGACGACACGCGCGACTGAACAAAAACGAAGAAGGATTTTTTTAAATTAAAACAACTTAACTTGACGGCTAAAAACCGTCAAGCCCTAAAAATTATACTTGACTGGTAAAAACGGTCAAGTATTCAACAAATTTCAGCAAAAATATTTGAAAATTTTCCCTTTTCTTTATTCTTGACGCTTTTTAATTTTACTTGACGGTTTTGTATAAAACCGTCAAGAATAGTAAATTTTAAAGTGTCAAGTAAAGTATATTTTGTAGTAGTGAAATGACATACATATATACGAAGGAGGGGTTACTTTTAAAATGGTAACGATATATACCCACAAATTTTACTTGTAAAATTAGATATTATAGCGTTAAATGAAACCAAATTACTCAATTTTGTGGCTTTTACCATTTCTAAAATTTTTCAAGTAATCTTTGTTATAGAATAGAATGCATGGAAGTATTTCAATCAAGTTGGGATTGTGGAGTGATTAAAAAATCTAGAACAAAGTTCCAAATCTGGCTTCTGCATCTTTGATTTAAGAAGCATTTTAATTCTATTTTTTTCTTCTATTGGTTTATATGAATTTTGTATAAAATGCGTTAATTTTTTAGATTCAAAGGTACTTGCTTCAAGAGAATGAAAGCTATTCGAAATAAGAGTAATCTATTTCATAACAAAATTACCTTCCTCGAATATAATATATATCAGTTAAATTATAAATTTAGTCTCTAATTTTCGAAGGCCTATTTAATTCTTACAATTTTAACAAGTGATTGATAGGTTCTCACAAACTAAATATTTGTAAGAAAAAACAACTAATCATAAAATGAAGGGTAATTATAATGGGTAATAATTTTATGGACAATAATAAAGTGTATACCATTATTCTACAAAAAATGTAAATTTAGCAAAATATCTCTGTCATTGACTTCTATCAATGATATACCAATATGATCAATCAGTAATAGACTAATACCTACAGTATGGTCTATTAGTAATAGACTTTTATCATTGATAGTCTCGAAAATTTTTTGCAATATTTGTAATGCTTCGAATTTTTAACCTTAACCCGAGGTCGTTGCTAAAATAAAAACAAGAAATTAAAACCAAGCTCAATAAATTTTCAAATCATTTTATTAAAGAAATTTAAAAAGAAATGTCAAAATCATCTTTATGCAGAAAACCAAATAAATAAATCAATAAAACAATATAAAACTACTGATATTCGGGCCCTAAGTAAAACATGCAACTTTCGTAAGAAAAGAAAACTAAAAACTGCTCATCAATCCGGAGAACATAAAATCACGAAGACTGCAACAGAAGCATTAGTCAATCTAGTCTTCGATGAATTGTCACTGGTCCTTCCTGTCTGCCGTCGATTTTGTGATCACTTTTACCTGAAAAATAAACATGAAAAGGGTGAGTAAAAAAATACCGAGTAAAGGACCTACTACTGGGCTCACTAGGTGAACTGTTAACTTCCTATTAAACATATACCACTTGTGAACCTGTCCTACATACGGAGTACAACATGACTAATAGATAAAGTCAACAGCTACCATAGTCCCAAAACATGTAATCTTATTCCAAAACATTCATAAGCACACATATGAAGTATAATTAAAAAATGCGAACCACAATCACCTCACACCTTTATCCTGTTTTACTGTTTTACCACATAACCATTCAGTTCATCAACATAGTTAACCCATCACCAACAGCTAACTCGGGAGTAAGTCCATTCGGTTAACTCAACCCATAACCATCACCAACAGTTAAATAAACCATTCAATTAACTACTCATATAACCATCACTAGCAGTTAACTAATACATTCAATTAACTCCTCACATAACCATCACCAACAGCTAACTAAGCCATTTAGTTAACTCACCACATAAACCAATACAAGCAATTCATCACATCATCAAACATGTCATGTCAGCGTACTACACAGATAAGCTTGACATACGAGTTATGTATTGATACTTAATAGCTCGCTTATCACATAAACTATAAACAACCAGTTTATCATAAGACATATCATCGAGTCTACTAGGTGACCGTTAAATCTCTCTTAACTTGTCCTCTACGACACACAGTCAAATGGTTTAGTAGGACCACCCATACAACCCAATGTCAGGATCTTCCTAGCAAACCTGTGGGACCACATGCAAAAGCAGCTGTAACATCCCAAATTTTTAAGATAATTTGAAATTTTATTTGTCAATTATCTTTTTGTTTGTTGGTAAATTTTAATTTTGGGATGTTATGTTGGATTTGAATTTGGGATTAATTGTTGAAATAATATCATTATTTGGTTGATTTTTTATTTAATTGTGGTTGGGGAAAGGAAAAGGTGGATTTTAAAGAAGAGAGAGGAAATTGGAATTAAATGAGGAAAGAGAAAGAGGATTTAATTAGGAGAGAAAATTTTGGGAATTTGGAAAAGGAAAAGGAGGAAAATAATAATAATAACAATAGTAATAATGATAATAATAATAATAATAATAATAATAATAATATTTATTTAAAGTGCATCGATATCCGTGCACTTCATCTTCGCCATCTCCATCTTCTTCTTTTAAGAAAAAAACCCTAGCTACCTCTCCACGCCGTCGCGTCTTCTCCTTTCTTCGTCAAGCGCCGCCGCACAGCTCCACCTCACACGATGCCGCGTCGTCGCCATCGGTAGACGCTCTACTTCTCTCCGTTTGCGCCACGCTCGAGCCGACACCCAAGCCGTGTCACGAGCTTTCCTTCGCGTCACAGTTGTGAAGTCGTGCCATCGATCCCCAAGCCGCGAGCTAGCGCTCCTTTGCCGCGCACCGGTCTGCCTCGCCTAGCAGCGTCGCACACCCATCTACAAAAGTTGCCGCCTCTCCTGCCCAGATCGAGCCATTTCGCTCCACGTGCAGTCGCGCGTCGAAGAACACGAGCACCTGCTCGCGGTGCTCCTGTGTTTCGCTCGGCGTCGCAGCCGCACACCGGATTCGTGCGCCCAAGCCAATCTCCTTTCCCCAAGCCGTGTGGAGCCGCTTCTCATCTCGAGCCGAGCTGAGTCGCCGAGTCGCCGAGTCGAGTCATCTTCTGTCGCTTCCTGTCTCCGCTGCAACTTCTCTTTGTTGGTTTGTTGGTAAGGTTTGGGAAGAATTCAAATTGGTTTTTAGAGTGCTCAATGAAGTTTTAATTAAGAATTTTCCTTGGATTAATTCGGTTTTCTTTATTGATGAAGGATCAAATTGATGATTTAATTGGGGTTTTTGTGGTGCAATCGCCTCGGTTTTCATCTTGAGTGGTGAGTTTGGAATTGGTTACAGAAGGGGTAGAATTAATATTTCTTTTAGGAGGAGATTATTAATTAAAGTTCTTGTGTGTTTAGGGTCAATTGGAGGCTAATTCGATTAAGGAAACCTCTGTAACTTGAGCTAAGGATTACTTCTACCGAATCTACGCATTTGGCGTATAAGGTGTGCAAAATGGTTAATGTGCCCGCATTAGGGTGTTCGCTTCGAGTTTTATTTGGTTTATATTTCTGTATGGATTATGCATGATTCGTCATACTGTTTTCATGTGTTATCTGTTGCATGAGAATTGTTTGGTTATTGTGATCACAATGTTTGGACAGGATTTAATTGGTTACGGTGCCTGTTAACTTTACCTAATATATTTGTACTTGGTGGGAAAACGATGAGTAAGTTTGCAAGTCAGTACGGTGACTTGATTCTGACTAGACCAGTGACAAGCCTGTGTGGCAAATTTGTTACTGAAGGTCGGTTAACGAGGCCTGTACGAGGCCTGTTCCGATGTTTCGTTCTGAGGGCAAGCCTGTGTGGCAATTTGCTTTGACAGGGTTGGTTAATGAGGTCTGTACGGAGGCCTGTTCCGACATATTTGTTAGTACTCAACCACCCGACTGTGTGTCGTGAAGTACAAGCCATTAGGGGAAGTTAACGGTCACCCAGTGGAGTCTGTGGTTTTCTTACAGGGTATATTTTATACTCATCCTATCTATGTTTTATTTCAAGCAAAAGTAAGAATGGATCGGCGAAGGGCAAGTAGAACCAGTGACCATACCAGAAGGGACCAGGAGACTTATTTGCTTCCGCTTACGATTTTTGGCATGTGTTTTCTCTATGATTAAACTGTTTTTTGGTTCTCATTGTAATGATTTTGGCTTAAAAAACTATTTTAGGGATCCCGTCTAGTTATTTTTCTTTTCTTTTTCATTATTTGATTGATGGATCGTTTTGAAAACCTTTTGTTATTTAATTTGGATTAAATAAAAGTATTTGTTTCGTTTTGTCTTCGTCTTTTAAAATGGATTTAATTGTTTTTACTTAAGTAACGACCTTGGGTCAAGGTTAAAAACCCGGGGTGTTACAGCAGCTATCGTCGAAACACATGCCACACAGACTTGTTAACCCGACCCATGAGACACATGCCACACAGACTTGTTAACTCGTACAATACAGTTAATAGCTAGAGTTAACAAACACCATCAATCCAACAATATCCATGATTAAAGATGTAAAACAGTTACATCCATAACTCCATCCCACATGGTACAGTTATCATGCTTTACAGATTCCAAAACAGTACGAAAGGGCATGCATAAACACCACACAGTTAATTATACAAAAATACCCAACCATCGTGCCACAATACAACAAAACCAACAAAGGCACACATTTAAACCACACTGTTACTTTGTACCCATAGATTAACACATGCAAACCATTCAATCCCCTTCACCTTATGCACCTAAGGCGTGGATTTAGTAGAAGCATCCATTACACCTCCAATTTTAATTTATAATTTTCCATTAAAATTATTAATTAAAATAACTTAATCTCGTCATCTAAGCAGTTAATTCACCATATCACAAAATCAAGCAACTCGGATGTCACATAAGTATTCTTACAGCCATCTAAATATCCTTGTCGAGGAACCAATAGTAAATCTCTTACCTCGAGTGTCGTTAATACGTTGACTTGAGTTTCTCCTTCCAATTGATTCAATAAATAAAGTATTTAATTAATAATTTTTCCATAAAATTATTAATTAATTTTACTCCTAATTAACCATTCTTAATCTCACCAATAAACGACAAAAACTACAATTATTTCGCAGGAAAACTCCTATGAATTAAATCCACAAATTCTCCAATCAACCTTCATATTCGATAAAATAACTTCAAATTAATTCCAAAACAAAATAATTTTTAATTAGTAATATTTTCATAAAAATTATTAATCAAATTTATCTTTAACACTACAAAAATAGTTATTAAAACTTACCAATCTATTGTCGACGTCCCAATTAATTTGTAGAGTTAATCCAATTCGTAGAGAAAACTACGAATTAAATCCTACAACAAAACTTCAATTCAAACCTTCAATCACCAAGAAAACACCCAATTTAATCTTTATAAATTTCTTTATTTAATCATTTATTGGGTATATAGAAATTCAATTAAATAACCCAAAAACTTTACCAATAATCTAAGAAGACATAGGCGGACGACCAGAGAAAAGCTGGACAGGGACGGACGACTGACGAAGCTCCACGACGGCGCGTCACGGCCAGAGGAACGGTCACAGTGGCTTGCGGCGAAGAAACGCGTAGACTTGCGGCGCAGATCTCAACGACTTCATGGTGGCGTTCGCGGCGTACAGGGAAGCTTGCAGCGGCCAACTGGTACTTGTCGATGCTTGGGACGGCAGACAGAGGAGTATGACAGGGGAAGGTTGGCCAACGGAGAAAAACTTGCACAGTAAGAAATGAGGGGCGACATGCGACGGAAGGAGGAAGAAGATGAATTAATTTTTAACTTCACCCATTCCAATACAACTTTAACTTAATAAATTTATAAAATAAATAATAATATTAATTTATAATTAATAAATAATAATATTATTATTTTATAAATAATAATACTTTTTTATTATTATTTGTTTTTCCCCTTCTCGATCAAATCAAATATGTTTTTTCAATTCGAATTAAATAATTAACACCCCAATTAAATATAATCCAATTTTACTTAATTTATTTAAGATAAATAAATTAAAACTATTTTAAATTTTTTGAATTTTACAATATCTACAACTTTTTTTAAATGAATATTATTATACATACTAAAACTTTAAATCTAATTGTCATATTTAAAGACAGTTATTGAAATGAAAAAAAAAAATGAAATCTACTGCAACGAAAACGATAACACTAACAAATAATTGATGAGGGCTCACAAAACACAACACATCAAAAATAGGTTTAGGTGGATGATGTGATTGATTTCATTAACTTCGGCTATTCTTTATTTCATGTGTTTTGTAATAAATTACAAGTCGGCAGAACTATGGTTTCAAAACACATTACATCAAAGGCCTCAAAGAAAAAAAAAAAAAAAAAAAATCAAATCATATAATAATAATAAAAAATTGGAGCATCCATGTTTTTTGGGTTTCTTGTCGTCTTCTATTTGTTTTATTATGTATATGCGGACATGGTTTGTTTTTGTCTTAGTTATAACCCATTTAAGGAAATTTTGATTTTTTTAAACTTTTGTTCAATTAAATTTTGAAACCAACTACCTCCTATTTACTCATTTTTAGTTAAAATTGGTTTAATGGTCATGAGCTTTTATTGATGTATAAATCGTACCATTATAATAGGTAATAGTATTTTGTAACTATAATAATAACTGTTACAAATTCATAGTTCATTTACTACAACTATAATAATATCTAAGGTCTCATGTTATTTTTCAAGAGCAGCCAAATTGCTCACCCTCAACTTCACATTTAAATTCTATTTTTTTTTCGTTTTAGACTGTACATTTCGTTTTATTACGATTATAGATCACAAGTAAATAACAAAAATATGTGTCAAATGAGACTCACCTTTTAAATTATCATGATGGATTACGTTTTTCTTAAAAAAAAAAATAAACATGATCTAATTTTTTTAATGAGTTAAATTAAGCGGAACTCATAATGTGCTTTAGGTTCGGAGGATATATATCCCTAAAGTCGAAAACTAACAGTGATCTTGCATAAACTGTTCCTGCAAAAAATAAACTTCTTTTTATGCCCCTATACAACTCTTTAAATAAAAATCTCAACTTGTAATTCTTTCATATAAATTTTTGTTAAAGTGATTATGATTTTCAAACGTTATAAAAAGACTATTACTTTAACTTCAAATCGTCGTATTTAAATCATGATTCTATTGTGATAAATTTAGTTAAATTCCTTTTTTTTTTCTTTTTTTGTATTCGTTTGTTGAGAGTGAAAAAAAAAGAGTGGAGAATCACAAAGAGATAAATTTGTATAACTTATAATATTCTACAAAACTTAAATTTGTTTTCGATGAGTTGTTTCAACTTAATTCTTGTGATTTCTACATTTAGATGTTTTCTTATAAGTCTCTAAATCGTTTTCTTCTTGTTCTTACATAAGACATGGAAAGTTATTCCCAATAAGTAATTGTTATAACTCAATTAATGTTCAATGATTCAATAATTTAGAGGAATAATTTAGGGGATGATTTTGAAGTGTAATACTTATGGGATGATATTGCTTATTATTCCCTTTTCAATATGAGTATACACATTTTTTTTATTGGAAATTGGTTTCTTTTAAATCACTAATTATTTAAATCACTAATTAACTCGAAAGCTTAAACTTAGTGATTGAGGATAAATTTACTTATATATTATCCAACAGTTTCTTGTTTTTTTTTTTTTTTTTTTTGTCTGTTTATCCAACTCTCATACACCAACCATACCAAATTTACTTGAATAGCATTAATATTCAATGCAACTAATATAATAACATGAGCTCTTAACCATGTTTAAGAATCAATACAATATCATCTAACCACCTCAACAAATGGACATATCTTTTCAGTAGGATCAAATCATTTGCAACTGAAAAGAAAATTCATAATTTTGATTCAACTTGAATTAAATAGTTTGGTTTAGAGAGTGGGCCAAACCAAATCTCTTCCAACTCATGCCATATATATTTTCTATAGCCCTAATCTCATTTTTGTGAACAAATTCCTTTTTGAATTCCTCTAGTTTTTGGTTTTAATATCACATGTTCATTTCTTAGTTCAGTGGTATCAAAATCACTACCACATGATGACATTGACATTAAGACTTAGCTAGCTAAGTTGATCTCTCTTCCAATAGTTCTTTCATGCCTACTCCTTTTAGAAACAACATTTTGGTTGCAACTTTGAGAAATCCTCTCTTAGGATATGGATACAAATATGGATGGTATTGATCATATTTCTTGTCCATTTATCAAAAAATATGAATTCTAGATATGATGATCAATAATAACGTATAGTCTATCTTTTTCTTTGATACTTTTTGTTCTTATTATCTATCAAACAATTTTTGTTTTTATTATTACGTATATTTATGATAAATAGTTCACACCATGTTTTTTAAAGGTAGAGAAAAAACCATGAACTTTGAGATTGTAATAATGTCTTATCTATGTGTGTGAACTATGTTCAAATTGATCGTTTCAATAATATTTTGGTGAAGAGGAGGTCTATTGATGTATTTGATTCCATATGTTTGTTGTTATCCAATATTACACTGCCAATATCTTTAACATAATGAAGAAAATACTTTTAGGCCCCGTTTGTTTCACATAGTTTCATTTTTTAAATTACAGGATATTATTATCCAATAACTTTAAAACTCACACTACTAGAAATTCAGTTTTTAGTGGCACATCGAAAATGTCACTAAAAGTCCAAAAAACGTCGCTAAAAGTATTAGCGGCTCAACCCCCCGCGTCGCTAGGACTGTCGTCGCATCCGCGTAGCTAAAAGTTTTAGCGACGCAATGCTTTCGCGTCGCTAAAACTATACTTCTAGTGACATAAATGCGTCTCTAAAACTCTACATTTACTGACATATTGTTCGTCACTAATTAATTTCTACAGCGACATCGTACATACGTCACTAAATGTATACTATTAGCGACATATATTATTATGCCACTAAAGATGTGAAGTTATTTTGAAAAAAAACTATGATTTACCGATGTTATATAAAACATATGTAAAAGTATTTTATTAATTAAAAAAATAATATCCAATGTACTATATAAACCTATTATAAAATTTTAAACATTATCTTTTTGAAAAATGAAGAACAACACATTTCTAGCACAATCATTAAGCAACATGTTTGAGAGTTTATATGAGAAGAAGTATGTCAACAAACTTCGATAGTTTCAGAAGGAGTTCGAACAATATCAACCAATATGAGGAAAAACTTCTTTATGTAATAGCTATATTAAACTTACAAAAATAAATGGAATTGGTAACTATAATAAGTACAAAACTCTAAAACTACTTTTGACCCTAAATAAAAATAAATGGAATTGGTAACTATAATAGCAAGGAGGGAAGGAAAAAAAATTCAGAAAATTACTTTTAGTGGCGTCATACCCTATTGTCGCTAAAAGTTATTTACATTTAGTGGCGTAGATTGACATGTCACAAAATCTTTTAGTGACGCTAATTTAAAGTGTGTCACAAATAACAATTTTTTACAACATTGTTTGTAACACGTTGCTAAAAGTTGTCTTTTAGCAACGAATTTTGGTTCCGTCACTAAAAAATTGTCATTGAAAATAAATTTTTTTGTAGTTTCACCTGACATGGATTTTTTAATACCCTATAAAAAATTGACATTTTCATGTATGAGGTATGAACAGTAGCTTAATTAGTTGATAAATTAATATAAATTATTATTTATTCTTAATAAATTTCAAATAACATTTCTGTTAATATTTTATACTATCTTAATTATTTAACATAATTATTGATATTATAATTAATTTAATTATATTAAATAATTAGTTTAATTATGTTTAGTTAAAATGTATTCTTTTATTTTTTATTTTATTAACTAAGCAATTAATTAAGATAACAATAAATTATTTAATGTTAAATTTAATTGATCTCAAGCATTTAGTTAAGTAATTATTTATTTTTATTTTTTAAAAATTATTGAATTGAACACAAATATTTAACTTTCAGACATTAATTATCATGCACATTCAAAAACATACATTAATTGTTCGTTACATTTATAACTCAATCATTCAAATCAAAGATATTTAATATCTATATCTATGAAACAATATATGCGATCCAAAACGGTCCCTTAAAGTTGTTTGATATAGGGAAAACAACTTATTCACTACTGTCATTTTCTAACCCTATTTCTAATGACTAAATTTACAATTTTTAAAAAATGGTAGGTTTTAGGAAACTAAGAAAAATATCCACGAAGTTATAAAAAAAAAATAATCCACGAGAATTCAAAATGTTTTTTTTAAACAAGCATATTTATTTCAAAAAAATAAGAATTAAAACTAAATCATTTTCGATGCACCCTTGGAATGCTTGACATGCAAGTTTGGAATTACAACTTCATATCAAATGTGTATAGCTTATTTTTGTTTTTGAAATCTAAAAAAATCACAAAAATGCTTGTAATTGGAATATATATATATATATATATGGTTTGGAAGGATTAGTTTTGAAAAACAGGAGGATCTAGGACAGAACAAAATATCAAGCACGATATCGTAGAAAATATATACAAAAAATAAGTAGTCACCGAAACAAACAAAAATATAAGACACTTCACGCCCCCCTTTCAGATTATTGTCTTAACTTAGAAAGAGGCATGGAAATTACTCAATTATTAGTTTTCCATCCTTTAATTCTCAACATATTCCTGCTTAACCTAAACCACATCTAAGTAACAATAAAACATCTACTCATTTTATACATTCACAATAAAATTACACCATTATAATTTTAAACCTTCATCCACAATTCAAAATTTACACACTAGAAATCATAAAACAAACTTGTAACATTTCTCACATACAACACTTCAACCTACACAAGTACCATCCCCCGTATGAGTTCTTTAAATTAATTTACATGTAACATAAAGTTCTTATCATACACGAGTTCTTTCTAATGTCCAACTTCCAGTATGTAGGCATATCTACATATCAGTAGGAACTTGGAACTCTTCTGCTATCTGTAGAGAAAAGAAAACATTTAAAAAAAAGAGTGAGTTGGGAAGCCTAGTGAGTAACTAAATTTAAAATAACTAAATCAGATAAAAATTTATAAAGAAACTTTGGAAATAAATCAACAAGTATGATAAACATCATAGTAGTTTCTCAAAACAAAACTACAAGTGTTCAAATCAATTAGGTTGTAGCCCATCTAACTTTACCACGCATTAAAAATACAAATACACTACCATGCCTAGCTCATGCATTAAAAATAAAAATACACTAACAAGTGTTCACGTAGTAAAGAACACACGACCGGCTCAATTCACAAGTATTTCACACCTAAGCAGTGGAAAAACCAAGATAATGACCGCTAGAAAATTCACACCAAACTTGTACCCAACAATAGTTGAGGTGGGGGAAAACTGAATGCACCAACAATCATCATCATACGAGGTGCACGTTCATAGTCCCACCGGCCAATCACTAGTTTGTCCACTCTAAGATTAATCGCATATTGATGAAATACAAGTTATAATTGCCTTTTATTTGTTGGGTTTTATGTCCTAAAACTTGTAATTTGTCAATGGTAAATTTTTTCTATTATTCAATAAAGTTGTTGTTAAAATATTGTTCAATAAATTGTTATTGAATAGAGATTTGCTTATGATAAAGCTCAAAATTCAATAAACAAGGGCTGACAAAATAAATAGCAAATATTAAGGTTTACTTTGGACAAAAAAAAATTATAATCATAAATATGGCAAAATCAAAAATAAAAAAAATCACATGTATGAAATTGTAAAAAATGTACCTACTTCTGATAAACCTTTCACTTTCCAATTACAATCATTATAAAATTCAAAATACACTATCATTAAAACAGTCTTCTTCAAAAACACTATCATTAAAACACTCTTCTTCAAAAACACTATCATTAAAACACTCTCTCACAAACACATCATCTAATTTGTTATTATTAATTGGCTGGATAATATTTCTTTTCAAAATTATCTTAAATTTTATCTTTACAAAAATGTAGAATCTTAAAGATTTAGATTTGATTCCTTGAATTGTGGAAGATCTCTTATCATATTGGAAGAATCCTAATATTTTTACAAAAGATTTTAAGATATTTAAAATCTTTGATAAAAGATAATTCAATATATTCTTAAAATAATTCTTTTAAGAACCTATGTATATGTGAACTACAGTTGAAGGAGATTGAGCAACTATAATAGAACAACAGAAGAAAGGTTGTAGGCAAAATACTCTCGAAGGTATGGTGTTCGAGTTTTAATATTTTCCATTCATGTTATACTTATTGTAAAAGTAGTGTTGGTTGCTCAATCATTAACTTTATGATGGAGATGAGACTCATATATTTACCAGATTTAGAAGTTTAGTAGAATTATGTGTATATGAGCACTGGTCGATTATTTTTGAATCTCATAAACTTTGTTTCGAAGATGTATTCTAAAGTCGAAGCTTTGTTATGGTTGCTATTGTATGTGCTATGATGATTTTCTAGTCTTTGACATTGTAACGAAGTTGAAGTGTTATTGTGAAAACAAATAATGCACTGCGTGGTTAGAAGTGTGCATATGTTTTTTATTGTCCAACCATTGACTGTGTGAAGAATTTGAATTGCAAGAGTTGAAAGAATTAGGGGAAGCCTAACTATTATTATACGTCAAATGTTAAAACAGGAGAAGTCTGTGTTCAACCAGATAGGGGAAGCTTATCTCAATATTGTATCTCATTCAATAAATCAGGGAGAGCTTGTATTTTTTAGATATATGATAATTGTGCAACATATAATATAGATGTTGCTTAAGCCTGTTGTAGTTATCTGAGCAGATTGTTTAGATTTTAACAACTTTATTCTCACTTGATTGTAAGCATATAGACTCTTGTTATTTAGTGAAGTATTGTTCTTTTTAGGGCATACGTGCCCCCCAGATGTAGGTGGTATCCACCAAACTGGGTTACCAATTTTTCGTGTTCTCTATTTTATTATTTTATGCATCATGTGTTACTCGTTCAGTTAATGACTATATAAATAACTAAGCAATTTCTGGGAATTGAGTATATTTTCTTTTTCATTCTCAACTCACACTTTCCAACAACCTACCCAAGCCCCAAATCCTTAATTTTCCCCCACCATTCTTAATTTTCATCTTCTTCATCTCTCTTCAAGACGATCAGGAACCTTCCACATCTCACCATACTACATCACCAGACGACAGACTACTCGTTCACGATCAGGCTTCTTCCCCGAACACCCATCAAACATCTCCCCATCATGCCGCAAACCAAGTAGGTCGTTGAATTTGCAGAAAAAATGTTGAGGTCAGAATAATTCAGTGTCAAAATATGTTGTATTTCCAAAAGTACCAGCCGATACAAAGTCAACTACCACAAATAAATTATTATCGAGGTTTTCGATAAAATCAACCTAAGCTATAAACATCCTTGTCTTGAACAATATAATATAAGGTATGAATTGCTTAAACAAAGATGCCAACGAAACATAAACCTTGACAACACGATAATTGTAACGCCCCGAAATTTCAACCTTAACTCGAGGTCGTTACTTAAATAAAAACTCATAAACTTTACAAAATATAGCGGAAGCGTTTATCAATAATAACAACATCAACACAGCGGAAGCATTTGTCAATATAGTTCCTAAACACATGGTCATTGTTCCTTTCTGTCCGTCATTGGTTTTCTCATACTTACGTGAAAAAATAAACATGAAAAAGGTGAGTACAAAAATACCCAGTAAGGAACCCACTACTGGGCCAACTAGGTTAGCTGTTTACTTTCTATTAAACTGTACTCTACGACACACAATCAAATGGTTTGGTAGGAACGCCCATACAGTCCAACGCCAGGGTCATCCTTGTAACATCCCAAAAATTTGAGATAATTTTAGGTTAATTATCTTAAAATAATAAGTTGGATTTATTTTGGAATCTAATTTGTTTTGGGATGTTAATTGTTTTTTGTTAAGTAATTAAATATATATATGAGTATATATATTTAATTATTTTTTGTTAAAAGATAATTGAGAAAGGAGAGAGAAAAATTTATTTGATTTGGAAAAGATAATAATAATAATAATAAAAGATTATTATTATTTATTAAATAATATATTATTATTTATTAATTTAGGGTTGTATTGGAAAGCGTGAAGGTTATAAAAAAAATTATTCTTTCTTCTTCTCCAGCAGCCGCCGCCGCCTCCTATGTTTTCTTTTCTTTATGTTCTTTTGTCGGTTTTCGGCATTTACTTCGCCCAATCGTTTCGCTTCTTCGTTCACCGATGCCATTTAATCTCTTGGATTTGATTTTTCCGTTGTCGCTCACGATCGCCGCCGTTAGTTATATGGGTAAGTATTGAATACAAGAGATTAATTAATAATTTTTCCATAAAATTATTAATTAATTTTAACATTAATCCTTCGATAAAATAATTTTTTTCTTACCAATTGGTCGTCGAAAACTCTAATTCAATTCGTAGGAAAAAGTTCTACGAATTAATTCTCCAATGAAGCTCAAGTCAAATTTATAGATAACAATTTAATTAACAATTTTTTCATAAAAATTATTAATCAAATTTACCCTCCAAAATACTTTTTTAATCTTACCAATTCGTTGTTGACGCTCCAATTAATTCGTAAGAGAAACTATACGAATTAATTCTAACAATACTTCAAAAATAACCTTCAATTAACCAAGAATAATTCTCAAATTAATTCTCAATTTAACTTTATTGGGTATCCAACAATCCAAAATAAAATACTCAATACTTTACCCATATAACTAATGGCGACGACCGTGAGCGACAATGAACAAATCAAATCCGGGAGATTAAACGATATCGACAAACGGAGAAACAGAAGGTTGAGCTGAGCACATGCCGAAAATCAACGAAAAGAAACATAGAGGGAGGAAGCGGCGACTTTTCACGTAGGAAGAAGAAAACAAAATTTTTATAACTTTCACGTTTTCCAATGCAACCCTAAATTAATAAATAATAATATTAATTTATAAATAATAATATTTTTATCTATTAATAAATAATAATAATAATTTATTATTATTATTATTATCTTTTCCAAATTCCCACCAAATCAAATATTATTATATGATTATCTTTTCAAATATCGTTTTCTCTCACCAATTATCTTTTAACCAAATTAATTATATATATATACCCACACACATATATATATGTATATAATTTCTTAATCAAAATAATTAACATCCCCAAACAAATTAGATCTCAAAATAAATCCAACTTATTATTTTAAGATAATTAAACTAAAATTATCTCAAAGTTTTGGAATGTTACAATAATCCTGATATTTTGAAGTTTCAATCCATCTACCGTAAAAAATAGTTTTCACTCGTAAAGTCATTGCAAAAACGTATTTGTCAATATTTCATATAATCTCTCAGATCTTAACCAAACTGACGTTTTTAGATATATTGGTAAAAGTTTAAGTATGCAAAGAATATTTAACATAAAAATAATATACATTCATTAAAATATACCATAAAATATCTTTAAAATATTTATAAAGTAACATGAATTAAATCAACTTAATTTAATTTGAATTTAACATAATAAAAACAATTAAGATTAAACGTAATAATATATTTCTAAACCAATCAACAATTAAATAATGTCAGATATTAATTAATAATAAACAAATAAAAATGGATAAATTTGAGTTAAAAATTATAACAAACGAATAATGTTCATTGATCCTAGATAATTATCCAAGTTGGTTAAATACAACATAAAACTAATAAATATATTAAAGATTAATTAAAGATATATTATAAAAATAATAAATATATTAAAATTTTATTAAAGATATAAATTTTCAAAATCTAACTAAATCTAAACAAGTATGACATCTAAAATTGATATCAATATTTAAAAAAAAAAAAAAAGGAAAATTTGGTAGAATCCCAAATTAAACTCCCTATTTGGTTATGTTAAAATTTCTATCCAGCTCACACAAATATATTGTATTTCAAGAATTCTGCTACCTTATCAGGACACTGAAAACCAAATATAAACTGAGTTTAAAAAAAACGATATATGAAATAAATTTGAGTTTGAAATTTTAAAAAAATAATATTAATTGATCTCAGATAATTATCCAAGTTGATTAAATAAAACATAAAACTAATAAATATATTCAAGATTAATCAAACATAGATGATAAAACTAATAAATATATTAAAGTTTTATTAAAAATAGATATTTTCAAAATGTAACATCCCAAATTATTTTTTTTAGAGTAATTTACGATTTTGGGATGTTTATTGTATTTTTATTATTATTTTGGTTGTGGGTGGTTTGTTTGTGATTGGGAAAAAGAAAAGA
>JBBPDJ010000023.1:9523139-9542132 GCA_037974625.1 Cucumis cinereus | reverse complement strand
TATAAATCTTATGATTTTCGTTTTATGCTATAAATTAAAATGACCCTCCAAATTTTGCCATTTAGTCCAATTCCCCTAAATAAATCAATATTTTATTTAGAGCAAAACTAAGGTGTTTGTTGGACTGTTTTCATCACTCCAGTCACGAAGTTATATAATTATTGAAATAAAAAAATAATAAATATTATTAAACTTTTCCGTTTTTTCAAGATATTTTTTAATCTTCTCACATTTTCTCTCTCCCCTTTTTTGATCTTGCCGTTTCTCCTTTTTTTTAAATGATTTTTTGCTAATTCTACTTCATTTGTTTTAAAAAATGGACATTTTCATTTCTACTTCTTTTTATTTTAAATAAACTAATTTTCTTATTCTTTTTCTCTTTTTCAATTATGTATTTTTAAGGACTCGACGTTCTCATCCACACTTTCTTAATTTTTTTTTTCAGGAAACATTATAGTTAATCTTAATAATTTATATTTGTAAAAAATACATATATAATTATATGACTTTGTATGTATAATTGATAATATTAAAGTAGAAGATAATTGAACAAACGCACAATTGGATAAGAAAAAAAAAGAAAATTGGAGGAACAAGTCAAACACATTGAAAATTTTATTAAAGAAAAAAAATGAAAATGGCAAAGTGAAAGAGAAAAAGAAGGAAAGAGAGAAGATGTGAAGAAGTAAAAAAGGGAGGCCTAGAAAAAGAAAAAGTTTCCAAAGTTAAAAAATAAATAAAAAAGTAATTATTTTTTTCAATAATTATATAACTTAAAACCAATAGGATTGTGACACGTAGTTGAGCTGCAAAAGATGGAAACAACCCAGCAAATACCTAAGTTTTACTCTTTTATGTATATTCCTTCCTTTAAAATAATTTTTATTATTTATTTGATTTTTGAATTTTTAAAAAGTAAATTAGATTTTTTTGGTATTCATTCAATTTTAGTACACAATGACTAATTTAAAGTCACTTTTACTTTTATTAAATCTTAAATTTAGAATCACAAAATTTATTGCTATTTTATTGCTATTCATTAAATAATAACAATTATTTTAAGGTAAAAAACAATAGGCCAAACATGTTTCTAAATTTCATAGTAAAAATATTATAAAAAATTACAAAAATAAATAATAAGTTAACGATAAGAACTAATTTAAGATTTATTGAAAACATATGAACATAAATTAAATAGATTTTATTAATACAGAGATCTAAAGTCGAAACGATCTCTAATAAATTACTCATCCTCCAGTTTTGTATACAACCAAATATCATATTTACCCTACCTGAAATATAATATAAAAAGTGGACTCGATTTAATGTGTTTGTTTACTTATGTTTCGTAATCATAATGAGAAATAACAACTACTTCCAAATCTGTAATCAAAACTTGCTATCTGATAAATTAACGAATTGTGCTCAATTCAATAAATTATGTGAGACTATCATTATCGTTATCGTTACTATTATCAATATCGTAACTGTTACAATGGAAATATTATGAAATTAACGAGAACGTTATGAAAATGTCACAATTATTATTGTTATCGTTACCGTTACCAACTGACCATAAACTGTAAAAATACAAAAACAGATTATGTTTGCAAAATATTTAGACAAGCATGATGAAAAGCAATCTGGTTACATTTTTCGATTGAAGATCATTACGATTGATCTATCAATGGAATCTCACTACGAATATACAACTTTTTATTACTAATCAGTATTTTAACTCTATATATTGAATTCTTGAACGGTGTTTATTGAACTAAGAAATGAAAAATAATTAGATTGTGTAATAAGAATATAGTATTAAATTTTAGTTGACATGTTCGACATTTTCAACGATATTTTCACACTTTTATAGATTCGACATCAATATGAGGAGTCAATCGTTATTTCTATTATATGATAGAAAATCCACGAAACATAAAAAAATAAGTATCAAAATACTACTACTATAAATATAATCTAAATAATTGACATGTTAACTCGTTAGAAAATCGTAAAATGTTTATCTACTAATTTACATTTATTTTATATTTTTTTATATAAATATCTATCAAAATTGAAATGTTTTCGATAGATTCATCAAAATTTTCATAAAATTAAGACATCAAATCAACTATTAAATTATTGATTGGAATGTTTATATATCATATGTTGATGGCAAGTTTAGTTAGTCAAATGTTAAAAATTGCTCTTAATTTTCGTAATATTGGTTAGATAATAAAAAAACCAATTCATGAAAACACTTTTTTAGCAAAAGTAATTCAAAATTTACCCACTAAATCAATAACTTAACAAAATTATAGATGAATTTAATTCAAAAGTCAATCAATTATGGAGTTAATAAAAAATTGCTCTTTTAACTTTATATAAAGTTCTAGTCAAGTAACTATCAAGAATTTAGCTCAATTGACATACCTGAAATCCAAGAGGTCTTGTCTTTACTTAAGAAACTTTCCACAAAAAAAAAAAAAAAAAAAATCTAGTCAAGTAACAAGGTACCAAAATTTAATAAAACCATATTTTTATCTAAGTTCATAACGATATTACGTGTGTGTTTGGATTGATTTTCTAAGTGTTAATAATTCAAACAGACCCTAAGCCTTACACGTTATAAATTACAAGCTTAATTTGTGAACTTTCAATTTTGTGTCTATTTGTTCGCTAAATCTGTTATAGAATTCTTGGACATTCAATAAACTTTAAACTTTATCTAATAGGCCCTTCCAACATTCAATTTTGTGTCTAATGAACTTCTGATTTTTCAATTTTGCATCTAATTAGGTTCTTAACATATTCAATTTTTCTTAAAATTTACTTACATATTAAATATAGAATTTGAAGTTTAGAGTTTCATTCGATATCAATTCTATATTTATTAGATTAATTAATTTTCGATTACCAAAATAAGAACTGCTACACTAAATTACAATGAAATACTTTTTGTTAATAAAAATCTTAAAACTTTATCTATAGTTTCCTTTTTATTGAATAAACCAATCAAGTTTAAAAATTAGTAAAAGTAATCATAGTTCATTTGATTTCATTTATTTTATCACAAGTCTGTTCTGTTATATGGGTTGAGTCGAGCCTATGCTCAAGGGTGCTGGCGCAAGAACACTGCCTCAGCATTCTCATCGCTGCAATACAAGCAAGGATGCTGCTGCCCCAAGCCTTGCTGCTTCAACCTCTCTCTGGCCATCACCACCACCTGCTTGTTCGAAAGCGCAGCAGGGTTCTTCTCGAGCACGTTCTCGATCGCATTGCTAAATGCACCATATGCTTTCCCACCTGCACTGTCCGGGTTCATGTCTGCTGAACTCTCATTTGCTTGGCACCCACTCAATAGAATCCCTGC
Source organism: Cucumis cinereus (assembly GCA_037974625.1). Taxonomy (NCBI): domain Eukaryota; kingdom Viridiplantae; phylum Streptophyta; class Magnoliopsida; order Cucurbitales; family Cucurbitaceae; genus Cucumis; species Cucumis cinereus. Next base: position 9,538,759 of record JBBPDJ010000023.1, on the reverse strand, counting down.
ATCAGGCTTCAGCAAGTCCACCGTGTCGAGTTCACGTGGGTGCAGCTGAAACTTGAGACTGGCATCTTGTCCGAAGGATTCGAGCAAGTGGGTCCCAATATCTGTTGTGTTGATGTTGGTGTGTGATGATAGGTGCTGTAGAATTGATTGGAAGGGGATGGTTTTTGCCTTTGCAGTATTTGGCATAGATGGGAGTGAGAGCTTTTCTCCGTTGACAATGGTAGACGGTCCAATCTGCTCCTTCTCTTTGTCAATCAGACCTCCACTATGGCACGAGTCTGACAGCATGGTGAAGCTCGCTCCCTTAGGCATGCGGTTGACAAGATGACGAAAATCGATATCTGCAAACACAACAAAGATTTCAGCTAAAATTATTGCAGCTTCAAGAATTACTTTTCCTAATCTAAATAACCAACAGATAAACAAACCTGTTATGAGATTGAAGTCACAAGGCACAATGGCCTCATCTTGCCGAAGGAAGTTTCCATGTTTCATAGATGGAACTCTGGTTCCATGTCCACTGTAGTGAAAGAACAGCACGTCTCCGGATTCTGCCTTTCCGACCATTCGCCCCAGTGCACGTTTGATGTTGGCACCAGTTGGCTTCAGCAACGACCCTGGCTCATCAGTCAGCACCTGAATATTGGTCTCTTCGAAACCGAACCTGCTCATTAGCTTCTCTCGCATGGCCATCACATCATTTATGCAGCCATGTAACTCATACTTGGTATTAGGGTAATTGCACCCCACCAAAACTGCCATTCTCTTCTTTGCCTCCATTGTTGCACCAATATCTCTCTCTCTTCTCTCTTTCTCACACTTGTTTGATATGATGGGCTTCAGAATCTAGCTTTAATTTATACACATGCAAAAACAACTATATCTTGTGTCTAACTTGCATTCTGATACAAGCAATCTTCTTGCTTTCTCCCTTGCTTTAGTTACCTTTCAAGCTTAACCATCAGCACATTTCACATACGTACAAGTTAAGTCCCAATGAAACAGGTGTTCTAAACTTAAGCCACTTTTCTTTCAAGAGGGGCGTTGACTAATAATAGAAGGTTTGAAAGTTTACCACTAATGGAAAGCTTTCAAGATGACAATTAGATAAAAGGTTCCATACATAATAGAACCTTTTCAATCTACAGTTCTACATAGCTAATCTTGGTAAAAAGAAAAACATTCGTTTATGCGTGTGCCTGCTGAAACCTTTTCACTACTCAAGTATTTTCATTAAACAAGAAACTACAAAAGCATGTTCAATAGACTTTTTTTGTTCTCATAGAAAAGTTGGAAGCAATAGAGGACAAGAGGAAAACACTCTGTTGATAAAGGTCCTAAGCAAAAGGATTACAGAAAACCTTTCCACGTAGCTGATAAATAAGCAGATGCGTGATTAAAATTTATAAGAATAATTTACATGTCAAGAGGAAGAAGCAACAAAGAACTGTAAGATCCCAGATGTATTCCCACAGTCTTATGCCATTCTGCAAATTTCTTCTATTCTTTTTTCAACCAAATTTCCACAAAAGACTAATGCTTCTCCTCCACGGAATTGTAAGCCAACTTACTGGAAAATCCTTCCAAGGCCCAGCACCAATGTCTCACAAGATGCCAATTTTAACATCCTTGGAGAAACCTATCGCATTTAAAACCCTGAACAGCTTCAACCAAGGTCTCTTTTGAGTAAAAATATAATCCCAAAAAAGATAGCTGTCTGATTCAAAATTTCTACAACAGAAAGAAAGCTGAAAACACTAACAATAGAATTTTAGAACATGAACGCTACCATGTGCCAGAAGAAGATGGAGAACTACATTTTGTTGTTAAAAATATGAATATGAGACGGGAATGTTAGAATTTGCAAGGTTTTTTTACAACATTGTGATGCTAAAACGAACAGAACTTGCAAGAAATATGCCACAATTCAGTTCAGTGAACAGAAACTTAGATGTCAAACTCTTCTTTTACAAAACTATTCAATTTATGAATGAAGATGCTTGTATAAAAAAAGGGAGAGAATTAGAGAAGGTTGAGTTTCAACTGCACTAATTGTATAAGCTTTGTAAAGTTTACAACCGAAACCATATGTACGTACACTGTTTCAAAAACCTCATAATGTCTACACCTAGGCTCCAACAAGCGTTGCTTGAGCATGCCCGCTCAAGAGCAAAATTTTCAAAAAATACAATAGCAGCTGCAGATAATAAATAAATGAATGAATGAAAAGCTTAAACAAGAACTGCTGATTCATCTTCTCCATCTGACATTCTCTCTCTCGAAGCTCTCTCCCTCCCTCCAATACTGGTGTAGGCACATAAAATTGTACTAGAAGAGGAGAATGTGAAGAGGACAAGTCTAATGATGGGAGGAAGCAGAGATGAAGTCCTGTAATGTGATGAAAACTTCTAATTTTTTAAATATTTGCAATGTAATTTGGTAAGGTACTTTGAGGAATTTGTAGAGGTTGAAAGTTTAGTAATACTTAAACTTTCATTTCTCAATCTCATGATTGATATTGGTTACTAATATTATGTATAATTATGCATTTACATTTTATTTATTATGCACTTAGTCTAATTGAAGGCCTCACTATTTTTACACCTCACAGTCAAGATCCAGATTGCCATTGTGCTTTAGACTTTAGTGAATTTCACACTGTATATAATAAAGAATATTGTATACAAAGATGTAATAGTTCATCTCATCTCATCACCAATTGGCTCACAAATTCCCTAGATTTGAAAGTACAATGATATCCCCTCAACCTACCAAAAATCCCCACAGGTTAGGAAAAGGGAAATAGAAGGGAAGAAGAAAAGCCAAAGAACATTCTTGTAAAGACCTTTAAGTTGCTGAGTTAAAAGAGGTTATTGTATTGCAACTAAAGATCTTTCCAAACTTTAAAATCTGAAGTTGAACTATTATAGTTTATACTACCATCTTGACACCCCAGAAACAATGTAGTCCGTACGGGATCCATGTTTATCAGTGCATGGGCAGTTCCTCTTGGACTTGCTGCAATAGCAACCTCATCCGCACCGATTATCACTTCAGCATATCCTTTATCACCTAGGTTGTTGTTCTCCAACTGCATAGGGGGTGCATAAGGAGACACAGAATCCAAATTAGCAACAGGGTAAGACAACTAATCAACTTAGGCAGATTTAATTCTGAAACCTAGCATTTTTTATTCAAGGAAAGAGTTCCCAACTTTATGCCACATCCATAAAATGCGTGAAATAAAACAGATAAAATAAACAAATGATTTCCAATCTCGTAGTCCTTAGCTTACCCTGAATTTTGTTCTAGCCCCCCAAAGGACAAATGTCTCGTTACATGTATGATGCCTGTGGTTTCCCCTCATAGCACCAGGTTGAATTTCTCCAATATGAACAGAAGCACAGGTCACTGCTCCACCTACAAGAATAACGAAATGAACGTGGGCTGCCGTAAGATAGGAAATTGGAATTCAAGAACTGATTGATTATGGAGCACCTATAGGATTAATAAACACCTGGGTTTGGGATTCAGTAGCAGTGGATAGAATTGCATGCAGTTTCAAGCTCAAAGCAATGAACAAACGCGTATAATTCATAACTCAGATAAGTCATAATAGCCGAATTCAGCTCAAACTAAATGGAACATCTATGAATTAAAACCAGAAGCGAAGACGATGGGAGTACCAGTAATGCCAGAACCAAGAGCGAGAGAAATAGGGTCGAGTAGCCAGCCCCTGTTGTCCTTGGCAATCGGGGAAGGAAATCCAGACTTGAAACGAACGAGGTTGGCCTTGAGATCGTCGTCCCTGCTCCAGGAATCCGGAGTTTGACGATACCCAGAGGAGAATTGAGAAGAAGAGTGCTGGATTCTGAGAGAAATCCAAGTGAGTAAGAGAAAAACAGAGAGAAGGAAAGGGAAGGCGTGAGGCTTCTTTAGAAAGTTCTTCAGATGCGAGAATGACAAGGCTAACGAGAGCGAAAGGCTTCGGGCTTGGGATTGGCTGTGAAATGGACTCTCTAAGCTTTGAGGATTGGTGGAAGATGAGAATGAAATGGAGTTCCTCCTAGGGTTCGCCATTGTCGTCTTCTCTGACAATGCTTCGCATACTAACCACTGCCCAAGTGCCCGCTATCAAATCTCTCTCTTCCTATTCTTTTCGCGACAATGATTTTATGTTCATATCGAGAAAATCAATTTATATTCTAAATTTTTAGGCTAAATTATTATAAAAAAAAAAAAAAATCATTTTTTAAAAAAATATCTTCGAGCTTCCAAAAGTTTAAAAGTATTTTAAAATTTTGGAAAAATTAAAAAAATTCTTTATTGTTACTTTTAAATGAAAATCGTTCAAATTTTATTTCAAAAATATCTTTACACTATTGAAAAGTTTCAAAAATACATTTAAATTAAAAAAAAAAGAGTTAAAAACTACTTTTACAATCAGTATATGAATTGAAATCGTTAATATCTTGTTGCAAAAATAACCCCAAATAATTAAAAATATCTTTATCGTTAGTATAGTGATAAATTTATTTGAAACTGTTAATATCTCATTGGTAAATTTAGGCTCTCCCTAAGCTTAAAGAATTCATTGAAATAAATCACAATGCACAATAGTAATTAGAATGGGGTATGCATCCAATACATGTAATGTTTTCTTCTTCTAACAAAGTCGAAACAACTACAACAAGACAATACAAATGTTGTTATTGAGACAAACTGAACGGCCAAAACTCCAATCCGAGGTCTAAGTGTCCTTTAAATATGCACAGTGGAATCACAAGTAACCAACACTAACTTCCATAGCAATTGCACAGTGAATAAAGGAAGATGTGAGAAATTGAAAAGGCAACCACCCATAAGGAAAGTATCTTGCAGAATCAACATTTTGGTAGACCAACCCCTTTTCAAAACAACAGCAATATAATGACATTTCTCATATCTGAAGTCATAAAACAAATACTGTCAAGCTCATCAAACCTAACAACTTCAAATAAATTTATCACTATATTAACGATAATGAAATTTTTAATTTAGAGTTATCTTTTCAATGAAATATTAACAATTTTAGTTCATTACTAATTGTGAGAGTAGTTTTTTTTATTTATTTAAGTTTAAGGAAACTTTCAAAAGTTATTAGGTATTTTTGAAACAAAACTTTAACAATTTTCATCCAAAACTAACGGTAAAGGTATTTTTGAACCATTTATAAAGCTTGAGAGTATTTTTGAAACTTTTGAAAGTTTAGGTGTATTTTTTACACAAAATGTAAAGTTGAGAAGCATTTCCATAATTTATTCAATTTTTAAAGTACAATTCATATTTTAAATCAAGTCTTTCTTAGTACAATAATTATCGGTAGAGTATCGAACTTCTCAACCCTAAGATGGAAGATTGTGTCTAGGGGTGAGCATCGATCAGTTTTTTGACAAAACTGTTGCTGGTCAGTTTGATAAATGTTCAAACCGACTCCGACCATGAAGGAGTACAAACCGATCATTGGTCAGTTTAGGTCCATTTAAGTCTTTGAAAGTTTTAAAAAATATTGTTAGTTTAGATTTTCTCCAAACCGACACTGGCGATCACCTTCGGTTTGGTCGATTTTGGCCAGTCAGTTCAATTTTTCAGTCTATCATGCTCACTCCTAATAGTGTCAATTATCATTGGATTAAGTTCATTTGGAAAACCATAAACATGTTATTTAGGGTCTGTTTGGATTAAATTAGAAAAAAAATGTTTTTAAAAAATCATTTTCATTGAAATGTTTTTGACAAAAAATGTTTTAAATAAAATTCTTCAAGTATTTGACAACTCTCTATTAACAATATTTTTATTACAAGTTTATTTGGTTTGTTATACACTAAATGTGCAAATTAATGTCAAATTACTATAAATGACAAAAATAAATTACTATGAACTAATAGTTTAAAATAATGGTTGTTAGGGCTTGGCTACTAATGGAGGTGGTCAGAGAGGGTGCAACGAGGTGTGGTGGCTGTCAGAGATGGTCCCATAATTGGGCAAAAGTGGTTGTGAGAGTTGGTGGCTGGAGTTGGTCACGTAATGATGGTGGCAGCCACAAGTGGTGGTCAACCAGAGTTGACCAGTGGAACAGTTAGGAGTGATACAAAAAATCGAAAAACCAAAAAACCTAATCAATCCAAACTGATCCAATCGTTGGTTTGGTTTTTTAGTATCAAATTAGTCTTCTTGGTTTGTATTTGGAGAAAACCAAAGAGTATTGGTTCAGATCGGACTTTATTGGAAAAATCAATGAAAATTGAACCAAAACAATGATATATATATACCATTAAAATTAATTATTTTTTCATTAAGTATCTTTTGTATTTCAATTATGGAACATTTTCAAATATAGCAAAATGAATCAAAAGATTTACAAAATATAGCAAAATGCAAATCTATCTCTGGTAGACATTGATAGACGTCTAGTAGTGTCTATCAATGATATTAATAGACACTTATAGAAGTGTATCAATGTCTATCATTAACAAAATATAAAATTTTGCTATATTTTGTAAATATTTTCAATAGTTTTGTCATTTAAAATATTTGTCCTTTAATTATTATGGTGTATATATATTTGTTGTTTGAAAAAACAAAGACCAATTATTATGTAGCGTGAGTGTTTTTTATTTATAAAAGTGACAAAAAATTTAAAATAAAAAATAAAAAAAATCAAATTGAAATTAAAAAAAAACCTAATTTTAATTTAAAGTTAATAAAAAGGACCAATTCAAAAACAAAGTGAAAAGTAAGAATAAAAATTTGAAAAAAAAAAAAGAAATTGTAAAAAACCAAGAACTAAATCAAGAATAAATGGAACCAAATAATACCAGTCATTGGATTTCCTCTTCATTAGACATTGGTTTGGGGCCGTATGTGTGAAACCAATTGGTTTAGTTTGATTCTTGGTCGACCCCAAAACTGACTATCCCCTAGCGGTGGTTGTAGCCATAGCAATATAATGGATGCGGGGGGAAATGAAATTTGGGATGTCTTGTTAATTTTAAGAACTATACCAAATTGGAGAGGTTAATGATTAAACACTTAAAAGTTGCCTCTCTAGAAGCCGATTTCAAATGTTTATCATAAAATCAATTTATTTTATACTTTTTTTTTTTTCAAAATCTAGTTGGAGTAGTTTACCAAATAAAATTTTCTATTTCCAAGACAACTTATTTTTAAATTAAACGTTTGAAAAGTTATTTCAAAATTCAAACACATTCGTTACAAGCAGTGATAGACTCATGAATTTTATATAGGGGAGCACAATTTCGACTATAATAGAATTCAGTATATCTTTTTGGATATCAAGTGCAATCAATTTTAAATTATTTTGAGCATTTTTCAAAGTGACAACATCAATATCCTTGTTGTGGTTACACATCCACTATAACAATTCAAGAAAATTACGTTGATTCTTCGAATCATCTATCTCATAATGTCTACAGAATGCAAGCCTTTGTCTTAATACAAATTGAATACAATAAATTGATGCACCTAATCGAGTTCGATACTCAACTCATGCTTGGTCAAACATCTTATTCATAAAAATTTCAATATGTTAATTTTGTTTTCAGAGAACCTCACATTTACCTCAAACTTGATTGTATGCACTATTATGGCCATTGGCCACCAACATGTGTTTGCAATTTATCTCAGATTGTTACATATTGAACTAGAGTTAATTTTACAAAAATATTGACAATAAAAATATAAAAATCTATACATAAATTAGAGAAAGTGTTAATTTTTATGATTATTTTTACAGAATATGTAACTAACTTGTCGAATGTTGATGATATGATACTTAGAGAAACGGGATTGAAAATTTCTCAAAATATTAAAAAAAAAACCAATTACATAAATTAGAGAAAGTGTTAATTTTTATGATTATTTTTTTGTATCTAATGAGGCTCCACTTGCCACATAAAACCTATGTTATATTTTCATTTATTTTATTAAATAATAAACTTTCCATTTTGTCTAGAAATAAAATCAAATAAACATTTTGTTTTTAATTATGGAATATAATATTGAAATCAAGATTTTAGGCTATCATCACGTGCAAAATAAATTGCAACCATGACATGAGAATTCAAACCCTGGTGGCATGGCCCCGGGCCTATTCTACCACTAGGCCATATACTTAATATTTGCTAGTGCATTTTTTTATTAATATTATTAAATATTAATTTAAATTTATATTAAAAATACACAAATTCATAATTTAATGGGGTAGTGCCCCTCGCTCCTTAGTGGATCCGTCCCTACTTACTAGTAAATGGCACATACTTTTTATCGCAAAGTTTCAAATCCCTATTTTCCTAAATTGTAACATTCTATTTTAATCGATTCCAACTTTCGATTCACATGTACGGTTTAATTTGTATTGATTGCACAAATTTGTCCGTCAGACACTGCTCCAATGGAATGTGATGATCGCATCTTTGAGATAAATGCTTCTATGTCAAATACAAGCATCTTTGTGGTGCTTATTCCCCCAAACATTCTAACATCTAAGTAATATTAGATCAAACTACCATTTTGTTGGCTTAACAAGAAAAGTTGTGTACTAAGAGATTGTGGTCCGTCCCTATTTAAATATTTCTATAATAATCTACCCTTCAAATACAAACTATTATAATCTTAGGACTATAATAACAACTCCTTATCCTAAACGTTTCCATAATGGTTATCCAACAAGGTCAAAATATAGACCAAAACGAAAGTATGAGACTAATAAAATGAATTTCTTATCAAATGAGAAATAAGAAACAAAAAAAAAAAAAAAAAAAAACAAAACAAAACGAGAAACAAGAATAATAATGAAATAATTGCCCAAAAGATTTATTTTAAAGATCCGATAGCAAATGACCCAATTTTTGGAACTTTTTTTTGAAATACTCTTTTTCTTGTGGCATGACAACGTGAAGTTACGTTATTGCTTTTTTTCCTCTTCTCTTCTTGCACGTCTTTCTTCCTATGTTTTTTTTCTTCCTTTGTGTCTTCCTCTTCTCCGACATGGCGAGTCCACACAAAACTCCAACATGGCCAACTCCAGTGAAGAGTGAGAGAGATTAAGAACAAGAGAGAAAGAGCAAGACAGATGAGAGTGAGAGTGTGATTCTTTTCCGTGTGCACCTACATTTTGATAATTTCTCACGAATTTGACACATTTAACACTTTTTTAAAAAACCAGATCATTGACATTTTTTTGCCTAATTTTTGGATCATCATTCGTGGGACTTAATAAAAACATTATTATTATGCCTCAATAATAACATTATGAAGGGCTCCATTTTCAACTTGTCGAAACGAACAAATAGAACAACTCTAAGTTGATTTAATTGTCTAAAAAACTCATTTTAAAGGTCCAAAATGGCAAATGATCCAATTTTTAAAAAATGTCAAATTCCCATTGATGATGTCATCCTCGCGTGAAATTACAACATTACTCTCCATATTGATTTGAGTTTTTTTTTTCTTTTCATTTTCCTCCCAGGTGCACACACGTTTTTTTCCTCATTCTCCATAGTCTTCTTCTTCTCCAGCGTCCACACGTTTTTTCTCATCTCCCCACACATCTTCTTCTCCAACACCGAGCGACACCAACTGAGATGGACGAGAGCCACACCAACCAAAATGAACAAGAGCGACACCAACTGGAGAAGGACAAGACTGACGAGATGAGCGAGAACGACACCAACGACTTAACGAGACTCATTGAGAGTGACACTAATCGAGTAAAAGCGACACCAAACATGCGAGACTGAGAGAGAATGAACAAGACGGTTTTCCGTGCACATTTGTACGCATCGGTAATTTTCCTCAAATTTAACGTCCTAAAAGGGTTAAAAGGTGGTTATTCTGACATTTTTTTTTTCAGAAAAAAAATAATGGTAATTCCACAATTTTTTTTTTCTCATTTTGGGTGATCCATCCGCGGGAAACCTCTAAGCTCAATCCAATCCCAAGACAGAGGAGTTGTAAGTGGTGAAAACGGGAGAAGAAGAAGAAGATGGTGATGAATCATATTGTTCGAAGTTTAAGGGGTAAAACGGGCATCATGGCGAGGAAGATATCATCAATGGCGAACGTTACGGCCAAAGAGAAAGTGGACTGCGTCGTGATCGGAGCAGGTGTGGTGGGCATTGCAGTGGCCAGGGAGCTTTCTCTCAGAGGCAGAGATGTTTTGGTGCTGGAATCTGCTCCCACCTTTGGTACCGGAACCAGTTCTCGCAACAGTGAAGTCATCCATGCCGGCATTTACTATCCTCGCAATTCTCTCAAGGTGAGCTCAATCTTCGTCTCCTTCTTGAATTTCTTCTGGTAGCATTCGCTGATTTCAACGTCGACTACTGATCAGGCCGAGCTGTTTTCGACTGAAAATTAGGTTATCGATCTAACTGTTTGCAGAATTGTAGTTGATGGACGAATTTTTCAGTCTGTATAAAGTGGGAATGCTATGGCAGAATTTTCCGTTGAAAGTAAATTTATAGTGTTATTCAATAAATTGATTATCTTATTCCTATATCACATATAGTTACTCGGGAAACAACGAACGCTGCAATAGAAGAGGAAGTGATAGTCATAGTTGTGTAAATAAAAGAGGGAGTTTCAATAGTGAAGTGAAATTGTTGGGGCAACCTTCTAATCCTTTTCTGAAATCTCTTCTTAAAGTTCATAGTTTGAACGAGTGATGGTTGTGAATTTACGAACTCAATCAATTTTTGCAGGCAATTCTTTGCGCGAGAGGAAGAGATTTACTCTACAGGTATTGTTCTGAACATGAGATTCCTCATAAACAAATTGGCAAGCTTATAGTTGCTACTAGAACATCAGAGGTTCCAAAATTGAATGAGTTATTGATTCGGGGAGTTCAGAATGGGGTTGAAGGGTTGAGGATGGTTGATGGTAATGAGGCAATGAGAATGGAACCTGAATTACAGTGTGTAAAAGCCTTGCTGTCGCCTTTGTCTGGAATTGTTGATTCTCATTCTTTGATGTTATCTTTAGTGGTAAGTATTAAGAGCATGTTTGAGAATGATTTTAAACTTGTTAAAAACTTAAAATTACTATCATGTTCATAACCACGCTTAAACATGCTTTAATCATTCAAAATTAATTTGAAGTTTGATTTTACAATTTAAATGCGATTTTCAGACATGAAAATTGATTATGAATGATTAAACCATGTTTCATAATACATTTTAAATATGACAAAAGTGATTACACTTCAAATATCATTACTCGACATGTCCTAAGTTAGATAAGTATACATGTATAACTTCATCCACAATATGTTTCATCATTATCTATGCTTGCCGCAATGTTATATATTTGATCACTTTAATTTACTTGCATGTTGACAGAAATATCACTCCCTTGTGGGTCCAGGGGGAGGCTGAAAATCATGGGGCTAAATTCTCCTATAATTCTGCTGTTATTGGTGGTCATGTTCAAGAAAATAAACTTCACCTCCATATATCTGATTCCAAAAATCTTGAAAATTTGAATGGGGTGCATCTCCCAGTGCCAGAGCTCACGTTGGTTCCTAGACTTGTGGTGAATTCCACAGGGTTATCTGCGGTTCCCATTGCAAGGAGATTCGATGGTCTCGATGGTGGATTCATTCCTCCTTCTTATTATGCTCGTGGATGCTACTTTACATTGTCAAATGTGGGAGTTCCACCATTTCAACGTTTGATTTATCCTCTGCCAGAGGATGGTGGAATTGGTGTGCATGTTACATTGGATTTAGATGGTCGAATCAAGTTTGGTCCTGATGTTGAATGGATTGATGAGGTCGATCAAATCTCAAGCTTCTTGAACAAGTAGACATTCTATGCCATTTGTCTTGTTAATTTTATTTTCTCATTGAGTGTTTCTTTTTTTAGATAAGAGACAGAAAAATATGTACTCAACCAAAAGGACAAAAGAAACAGCCTAGAGGCAAGGGACAAGTAGTCCCTCCCCAACAAGAACTAATACAAGAATGCCTTCCAATTGTTAAAAATTATGGAGAAATAGAGTGTTTCATTGAGTGTTTTCTCATTGAGTGTTTCATTCTTGAATTTTTATTCAAATTGTTGGCTTCTGGTACTGATGGATTCATACTGCCTCGCTGAAATAGAGACTCCATTTGTGTTGTTTTAAAATTTTAATTCTGGTACGATATAATGATATGGGTCAATGAAAGATCTCTTTTTTGATTTCATATTTCCATATGTTATGAGATAGGTCGTTGGCAAATTATTCACATTCAGTCGATGTTTCAATTGCTGATTTGTTTTTATCTTCCCTTGCTCAAACAGTAGCCTGAACCTTACGGTTTATGTCTTAGTTTTTTCTTCTTATTTTCCTTGCTTTTCACTTGTTCTTGTTGAAGTCCGTATGGAAAGCTTGCTATGATTTGGGGAATTGCCAGAATTCCTTCAATAAATTGTATTAACTATGGACTCATCTGCTGTCAAAAAATGGGATCGGTTGGACAACTTTGTGATGATCGCCAAAGCTATGCCATCTTTACTCCGACTTCCTCTGTGTTGTCAAGGATCCCCCTATGTGGCACTTTCCTGTTACCTTTCTTGTTTTACACACTTCTCTTTGTTTATAATACATGAATCTATGTAGAGAGTTGAAATCCTATGAGTTATATAAATATAAAATGTTATAAGTTTAAAATGATTTGTCTCGGAAGATCAATCAAGTTGAAATGCATGTAAGTAAGCCTTGAAACTCAAAGATGTAAAAGAAGAACGATGTTCATCAATTTAATGATATTTTTTGTCTAGGTTTGACTATTCTGTGCGTGCTAGTCGTGCTGAGCGGTTTTATGAGGAAATAAGAAAGTACTACCCCAGTCTGAAGAATGGATCTCTACAATCAGGATATGCAGGAATCCGGCCAAAACTCTCAGGGCCCCGACAAACACCAGCTGACTTTGTTATACAGGTCATTTCTAAGATCTGTATCTTGAATTATGCATATCCATTGTGCTACCATCCAATAATCTATGACCTGTGATTGGTAGGAATAGACAATAAGTAGTTTTCTCTGCTGCTAGCTTTTAAACTAACTCACCTGTTTACTTTGAAATTTGTTAGAAGTTTGCTCTTAAATACAAATTTAAAATTTGGATAATGTCGATGGATTTGTTCTTTCAACAAACTGATGATGTTGTGCCAAGACTTCCTTCGACGATAAGGTGTTTGACAAGGTGGAAAATTGAATAACACAATAAATCTGGAGATAAGAGAAAGTGGAAAATAGAAGGAACAGGAAAAAATGTAGTTGCGTTTTAAATTTCAAGTTTACAAACTTGTCAGATTTAACCAGTTTGTTATTAAACAATCACGAACTTGATTGATGTAGCTGTTAGGACTCCTCCCCTGACACTCGGAAAATCTCAACAAAGAGAAACAGAGACAGTACTCTGCTTATATGTATATTGATATGAAATCCAGAAAAATTCTCAAAGAGTCAACAGTTTAAGACAAAATGCAAGCTCAACATTAAAGGAAAAGTAAAGGAGAATGCAAGACTAAACACTAGCTCCCAACTCCTTCGATCAGGCTGGTATCTTCTCCTAAAAGCTCTCAGCAGCTTTTCCCAAAATATGACCTGCTTTGGTAATCCCCAAAACATTATATACTCCTCACAGTTGGGACCCTCCTGAAATCTCCCCACCCCCCGTCTTCTGTGTAATTCCCATCTTACCTCTTCCAGATTTCTTCCTTTTATATGTATGGATGATTGGAGGCCCAACAATAGCTCCTGCTTTTATCCCTAATTTTTTTATTCTCCCTTTCATTGCCAAATTCACTGAATTTTCCATATACTTGTGTCTCTTTAGGCCTGTTGAATTGACTCAAGAAAAAGGTGTGTTCAAAAAATTCATTTTTGTTTAAAACTCTTTTGATAAAAAATGTTCAAAATACCCTTCAAAAGTTATTTTAAGTGGGTGTTTTACATTATTTTTTTTTCATAATAATTTATTTTTTAGAATAAATATTCCAAACATACCTTTGTCTATTTGGTTTCATCTTGAGACTGAAACAATTGCCCGATCTCATGAACAATTTCAGACTACATTTTGCCCATTGTAATGTTATCTTGTTTTCTAGAAAATCTCACTTGGTGTAATGTCATTCGATATGAATCATGGAATCACTATGATATTTTGCAGGGGGAGGAGATTCATAAGGTTTCTGGTCTCATCAACCTTTTTGGAATTGAATCACCTGGGCTGACTTCAAGCCTGGCAATTGCAGAGCATATAGCTGCAAGATATATGTAATCGTAAGACTGATTTTGCTTTTAGCTTTCTGTTTTTAAAAATTTAAATGACTTGACTGGCTATTTCTTTGTTTGACAGTTTTCTTTTTAAAAAGTTTTAACTAAATTTCAAAAACAAAAGAAGATGGTTTCTACAGCTATTTTCCTTAGTTCTAAAATTGTGGTTAGAATTTGAAAGACGTTCTAAATGCATATATTATAAAACAAAGAAAACCGTGGTAAAATAACTTTGGAAAACAAAAAGTAAAAAACAAAAACACTATTGGATGGACTTTAATCTTGAATAAGTTTGCATTTGGTAACCCTGAGGTTAGTTGTGCTTCTATTTTCTATGAAGAGAAAATCAAGCTAAGCTTTTCAATGCAATGAAATAGGGACCTATCTATGAAAAACCAAACCAAATTGTAATAGATTACAAAATAATTGCATGAGAAGTCAAATGATAATTTATTGGACGCTTCTACTCTCCAGGAATTGGAAGAAAAAACATTCCCTTTGATAGTGTTTACCAAAAGGTCCCCAACCAAGAATGAGAATCAAACGCGAGGGTGAGACCCACTCCAAATTTGGCAATCTCATTCCATCAAACGTCTCGTTTAAAGTGAGAATGCTATTCATTTGATGTTGTTAACTAGTAGTTGTCTTGAACTAGAATAAAAAAGCCAATGATGTTGTTTACTTCCATCTAGAATCGGTGTGAAATATAGATGATTAACCGAATGTTCTTAAAATAAAACAAATAATTACTACAACAAGTTTGTGTTCTACTGTACAATTAGCTTAGTTATTAAACAAAAGAACTTCCCTCCCTTAATTCGTCTCCTTTTTCTCTCCTTATTTCCTTCTTGGATTCTCTGTTTTTTTGCTGTTAAGTGTGCGTTTTGTCTTTGTGATTCGCATCAGAATACTCCTTTTAGAGTTTCACATAGTCAAACTTCATCGAGGTAATGTATCACTCCTCTTTCCCTTTCATTTTCGTTTCTCTTGTTTTTTTTTTTTTTTTTTTTTTTTTTTTGAAATTGTTTTGATTCAATCTATTTGATGTACTGCCCATCTCTTGATTTCAATAGATTCTGAGGGTTGAATGTTGTTTTTTGAGGCAGTGGGTATGTTATGTTGTATGATGCTTGTGTGGTGTCATTTGGTTAATCACAAGTTAGGGTAAGGGTTTAGTTGTTTTGATTTTGTATGTAGCTAAAGCTTCATGGATTGACTGAGAAATCAATTTTTTGTTTCTTTTTTCAAAGTTATTATTTTTTTTATTTTAAATTTTCTAATGTCTAAGGTTTTGGATT
>JBBPDJ010000023.1:9505690-9523039 GCA_037974625.1 Cucumis cinereus | reverse complement strand
CTCTACACATACAGATATATATATATATATATATATATATATATATATATATATATATTAAAGAAAAACCAATTGTCATGTGACAACTTTTAATTGGGTGTAAAGGGTTGCGTAATAGATGTGCAGCCTGGTAGAATTCGATTGAAAGTAAATAGAGTCTAAGCGATAGTTTGAGCAAGAGCACGAGTAATCTTTTGAACAAATTGCTTGAGGTGATGACACTGTGAACTCGTCTAAGTATTGAACTGGTTTTGGTATAGTTAAGTCTATTACGTTTTAGATTTTGTATTTGTTAAAATCTAAGAAATCAATTGTTTGGGTCCATCATGAGTTATCCTCAATAGTTAAGACATTTCTTTTTACTTGAAAGAGAAAAATTCAAATTTCATTTGTTACCTTTGTTGCACCGAATAAGAAATTATGATTTGGATATTCTTTGTACAACTTGCCTATAAATTAATGAAAGATAGTTTTAAGTGAAACATGATATGTTCTATTAATCAAGACACATGAAAGACTGCCTAGCCAAATGTATGAGGGAACTTATATAAACTTATAGAGATTGATTATATTCAAATTGCTCTTGATATGAACAAGGGAACATTCAAACATAATAAGAAGTAAGCAAGTAAAGTTATTCCAATAAACATTGAGCTTCACATATTGAATTAGATACACCAGTGATGTACATATTTACCTAATCTAAGGGGCACGAGTTATTTATATTTAAAATATATGTACATATTTTTGTTTATATTTAATAGAAAACACATATACAAATCTATAACGACATGATGTGAGCGTGGTCGTGCCACCCTTGCCCCTTCATATATCCGCTCCTAGGGGCGGGTTGTGAATTGTAATGAAATGAGTTTGTGATGTTATGTAATTCAAAACTCATGTTCGAATTAACTGCTTTGAGTCTGATTTGTAATATTAAAATTATTACATTCCGACAGTTTTCAATCCAACATTTTCTCTACAATTTTCACGCTTCAAGATTTCATTCTGTTTTGCCCTTGATTTTTCACATACTCTAACACTTCTTTCTTACATTCCAACACTCCAAACAATCCTTAGATGTGAAAATAATGCTTATATACCTAATTTTTAAAAAGAATCTATAACTTCCAAAAATGATATTTCATGTATCTAAATATATGTATGACAAAAATAATAGTGCAGAAAAATATACATAATTTAAAATAGCAAATATTTATTTTACAGACTGTTATATAGTCTGAACTATAATAATTTGCACTCTAAAGACATACTATAATAACTTAGACTATAATAACACACAGTATATTATAACTCACAGACTATAATAACTCACTTTGCATTTCAAACGGTTCCTAAATATTTGACATAAACACCAAAACTAAAAACGTACTTTTCGAAGAAAAAAAGATTGTCAATGTATATACGTTGGGCATGTTTCACGTTTGAAAAGGGAAAAAAGAACATGTATCACGTGGGCCTCTTCCATTTAATTCTACATATATCACAATTTTAATTACATTACCTTTTTTTTTTAAAAAAAATAAATAAATTATAATACTCTCAACATAACCAAAATGTCTTTAAAAGAAATCTACATTTTTTGGTTTGAGTTAAAGTATCATTATGGTCAATAAATCCTTAAAGTATAGTATTTGCAATGAGTTTTCTATTGGGAATGCAAATAGACTGCGAGTACGTTTGAGAATGATTTTGATGAAATTTATTTATTAAATGTGGTTTTTATAATTATTGAAAAATAAATAAAATATAGCAAAATTTTAGATTCTATCAATTATAGACATTAATAGATATTGATAGACTTATATAAGATTCTATTAATGTCACCAATAGATATTGATAGAGAAATATTCTTCGTAGATGGAATAGTCTTTACAACTTATACATGTACTTTTCAACTTCAAAGCTATGAAACACGTGTAATGGACATAGTTCATGAAGGAAATCGAATTTTCATGAAAGTGTGTGATCGTCGTGCAATATGAAAAACAATTTTTATCTTAACAAAAACAACACACTAATCATACATTAGCAAGGATAAGTATTCACACAACCTAGCATGTTTTTAAGTTATTATGTATGAATTTTTATAATGAAAAATTGAGTTTGCCTGTACTTTTTAGTAAAATCCGTTAAAATGAGCTCTTTGGGATATTTGTGCTTAAAAAATGTTATTTGTTGATTTGACAGTTTTTTTTTTTGTAATTTCTTCAAATTTTTTCCATTTGATGTGTTAGCAGCAGATCTGATGAACCAACACTACTAGGCTCTAAATTTGCAGATTTCGAACTAATCAAGATCAATTTCATTTTTCACGTTCTAATCAATTGGGTAGCTCCTAGTCAACCTTGAAATTGTTTAGAATGTGATTGTAGGCCTCCCCCAACCAATTTTATTCCATATAAAGGATGAGAAACCCTTTGTTTCTAATCAATCAACTCTGCACCACCAAACCCATCTTCTTCATTACCGTTTCTGCTATTCTCCAGCAGTCACTCTGGTTTCTTCTCAAAGTGTCAGGCCATCCACATTATGAATGAAAGTTCCTCTATGGTGTTTTGGGCTCTAGGATCTATCTTTTCACGAAAGTGATTGTCGAGAGATGATTTCATGGAACAAAATTATCATAGGGAAAGACTTAGAGAATTGAGGAGAGAACTCAAGTTCTTTGGAGTTGACATTTTCTAGCTTTGATTTTCTCTTCTTTATTTCTCTCTAATTATTTTCCATTTATTTTCAATCAAAATATATTTTAGCAATGGTTTTTGATCTACTAAAGAAATTTATTTCATCATTCATCATGAGCTAAATTATTCTTAGGGTTCGACAATGTGTGAATGCCTTAGCGTCTCTGTGGCTTAAGTACTGTTCTGCTGGCACCACTTTGGTGTCTTTGCACTCTCTTTGTTGATAATTAATTACTTGATCACTTAATTTAGCAAACTAGTCGAACTCTAGTGTTGAGAAGGCTAGGGTGTAAATGGAGCACCGTAGAGTAAAGAAATTGAATTTTAATTAATCTAGGATTTAGCTACCTATAGGAACATTTGGTAGTAGTTGCATATAAATTTCAAATTTGATCCTTATAATTCAATGAATTTAGAATTTAATCCTTAATGATTTATATTTGATTTTAGTCTCTATAATTTGATAAAACTTTCATAAATAGTCATAAGAACTATTTAAGAAAGTTCAATTAAATCATAGAGATTATTTATGAAATTTTATTCAACATAAAGACCAAATTTATAATTGAAGTCATCAAGAGTTTAGCTCAATTTGCATCTGTATGTACCTGAAAACCAAGACGTTTGGGGTTCAAATTCCCACCCCATCTTTACTTAAAAACCCTTTTTAAAAAAAGAAAAATTATAATTGAAACTTATTGTTATTATTTTTTAGAATTTAGGATTTAACTTTTACTATTATTATTATCATGAGGTATCTTCGAATATAGCAAAATGAACCAAAATATTTACAAAATATAGCAAAATTTAAGATCTATCATAGATATTAATACACACTGATACAAGTCTATCCGTCTAACATCGATAGAATCTGAAATTTTTTTGTATTTTATAAATATTTTTAACAGTTTTATCATTTATCATAATTCTTCTATTATTAATATTAATTTATTTTTAAATTTACCGTTAGAACTTAAATCTTGTATTAAAATCTAATGTAGTAATACCTATAAATTTATTATTTAGGAAAAAAGTTTCAATAAAAAAAAATAGTGTGGTATCATTATCAAATCAATTTGAAGGGGTAATTTCAAGAATCACGAAGTTTTTTAAACTAATGATAAAAATAGGATAATAATGGAATAATAAACAAAAAAAAAATATGGTTGAAGATGAAACTATTGTAAAAAATATGGTAATTTTAGTGTACTTGGTACACGACTTCCTTTAATCTCGTCACGACCTACGAGTTGAAGACTAGTGGAAGATTAGTCAAATTTTATGACAGGAGCCGTGTACCAGTTACACGACTTCTTTATTTAATTTAACTTTTTTTATTATTATATTTAATTAATGCTTATTTTCTTGTTCTTGTTTTCTTTAAGCTTCTAAGAGTTTTTTTTTCTAGCTCAAAATAAATTATTACTTGTTTTGGTGTAAAAGAGAATGAAATTTTATATGTTTTTTAATTGAAAATTGAAGTTCACATGAATTATAAACTTGAATTACAAACTAAGCATGATCCACATGACATCTCCCTTTGCAACATCTTCACTCTTTCGTCGTCGTTTACGTCGAATACGTATTCGATCCATGTATGCAACATTGAGTCGCCTTGTTTGCGGAATAATATGTTCTACATCTACTAAGCTTTGATCACACATTGAACTCAAATCTGGTAAATCATGTTCTATCGAGTACTTGTGTATGTCTTGAACAAAATTATTTGGCACAATTAAATATAATAACATTAAATAATGTTCCTATCATATAATTTATAAACATATCATATTAACATTTTTTACCATGCAATAATAGTAAGTGTCGTCGAGTGTGATAAATTGTCTTGTAACTGAATTGTACTAGAAAAAATAGTCGTTTGATACAGTTGAGTTTCATAATTGATCCACATGTACCTGGTCCACGACTTCGTGCATTCTGGACAACATGACAGTCAACACTGTCACACTGGCAAGTCAATTGCTATGTGTCAGCATAGTTGTAGACCCGGGCTACTACTTCAAGACTGAATCGTGTACTCGGTCCACAACTTTATGTAATTGTGTACCAGGTCCACGAGTTTGCAATACTTTTCCAACTACCCTATTTTTTACCATAATTATTAAAATAACACTGTTTTTTAAAAAATTCAATTTGAAGCTCATCCATTTGTTTTTTGATTGCTTAAAAGACCTCCAAAATACCGGCCTCAGGCTCCACCTAACTCTGTGGGCACTCCATTTTTCTCCGGTGGTTGTAGCTGCCGGAACCGGAAAAGTTTGGTGAATCACAACCCATTATAAAATTCTTCATTTTCCACTAACAATCGAAACCTCATTTGATTTTTGTTTGAGAATAAGAATCGTGTGATGGACTTCTTACAGTCTTTGGATCCTCAAATCCTTCTGGGTCTCGCTGTGGCTGTTTTAGCCCTTGCCGTTGGTGCTCTCTATGTATTATCCTCCTCCAAAAAAAGCAAATCTAGAGGTTACCCACCCCTTGGATTCAAGTTTTTTCCTTTTTTCTTTTTTTCTTTTTATAATTTATTTATTACTCCATTGTTTGGATTTCCTTTCTGGGTGTTTCGGATTCATGATTTGAGGTTGAAATATCTTGTACTTGATTTCTGTTACCAGTTTCTGGGATCTGTTGTGTGTTAATGCGACGTGAAGTTCTTTCATGTTATTTTGTGAATATGTGGATTTTGTGTTTGATCCATGCAAACTGCTTGTATGTATATTTTTGTTGTTGTTTTTATATTATCTTCTCTGTTTTTAGAATATTATGTTACAGATAAAAAAAGTAATTGCAATATACAAGAAGAGAGTTGTTATGCTGACCGCTTGAGATTAAGCTCTGTGCTTAAGTCTCCTCATAGTAATTTACACTTTCTTGAAGTAAGCCAGTAATATTTTGACATTCTCTAGATAGTTCCTGGAGTCTGGGTATTACTACAGTTTCATTTTCTTCTTCTGGAACCTGTTTTGTTTTTAAATAAGAGGAGCTAATCTCTTATAAAAAAAAAAAAAAAAAAAGAGGAGCTAATTAATTAACCTACACTTTTTATTTGGGGAATTTACAAATAAAGAGAAGAGAGATGATCTTTCTTACAACTCATACATAGAGTTATATTATATGCTGACTACTTGAGGTTGAGTTTTAATTTTTTGTAGCTTACACTTTGTTGAAGTTGTAGAAGCTAATTATATTTTGACACTCTAGTTAGTTTCTGGAGTCTGAACGTTACTATGGTTCCATTTTCTATCTGTCATGGACATTTCAGTTTGAACTAAACCTTGGTTAAGGAGATTTGGTGGGAAATATCACATGAATAGGGATTCTGTCACACCCCTTTACAGATTATCACTCCAACCTAGATCGAGGCGTGAAGATACTTTTTGAAAATGTTTTTCTCAAAATAAAAGACAAGTAATTTACGGCCCAAAAGTAAGGTTATTTAAAACATACATCCCATGTCATGCTACAACAGATCTCATTTATCCTAGGGATACTCTCTAAGTAAATATAATACACCTACTATAGAATATTTCCAGCAAAAAAAGTGACGTGTTACAGCTCAACAGGCACCTCGAACTTAACCTCTACTTGGGGGGAGAAAACATTGGAACCATGAGCTAAAGCTCAGTGAGTGGAAGTTATAAAAAATAGAGTTTGTAAAGACATATTTTCATTATGGAACTGTTAAACATAGTTTTGATACTATCATCACAGTTTCTTAAACACATGCTATAAAACACTTAAAAGCCTAATCCCCCAAGGAACTTCAGGTATGACAAGAAGCCGCAAATTCCAAGTACTAAAACTCCTTGGGGAGCATATCCGTCAAGTTCGGATCAGACGAAGCCCATTTCCTGTTCCCATCGAGTAGCCGAGTGCCCACATGGGGGCTTGCTGACAGCGTTACAAGCCTCAGTGCAATACTCTAATGACCTCGAGGCCGAAACAAAAATGGAGAAAGAGGTAGAGGGAGAGACTCCTCGAATGGGTGCATTAAAATTCTTGTCAGCGAATCAGAAGAAAGCTCCTACCAGAGGGTGCTTCAGATAGGGACTTATGTTTATCGATGCAGTCATCAATTCCAAACCTGCAAAAGGCACCATGGTAGACTTAGGTGCAACTCATAATTTCATTTTTGAATAGGAAGCACGTCGGTTGGAGTTGAAAGTCGAGAGAGATACTGGCAAGATGAAAGCTGTTAACTCCGAAGCATTGCCAAATTGTAGGGATAGCGAAAAGAGTATCTCTAAAATTAGGCGAATGGATCGGAGATGTTGACTTAGTCGTGGTTCTTATGGATGATTTTGACGTTGTACTTGGAATGGAGTTCCTTCTGAACATAAAGTCATCTCTATGCCATTGGCTCCGTGTTTGGTAGTAACGAGCAGTAATTCGACTATGGTTATGACTAAGATCAAGCAACCTAGTGGGGGGAGTGTGATCTCAGCCCTGCAACTGAAGAAAAGGCTTAGCAGAGAACAACCCACCTTTATGGTTATCCCGTTGGTGGATGAGCAAATCGAGACTAAGTCTGTTCCAATAGAGATCTAGGAAGTTTTGAATGAGTACGTTGACGTAATGCCGCCAAGTCTGTCGAAGGCATTACCCTCTCGACGTGGGATTGACCACGAGATTGAACTTGTACCAGGGGCCAAACTTCCAGCAAAGAATGCTTATCAAATGGATCCGCCTGAGTTAGCTGAACTCAGGAAACAGTTGGATGAGTTGTTGATTGTCGGATTCATTCGACTAGCGAAAGTGCCCTATGGGCCCCTGTGCTGTTTCAGAAGAAGAAAGACGGGACACTACGACTGTGTATTGACTATAGGGCTTAGAATAAGGTTACGGTTCGAAACAGATATCCCCTTCCGATCATCACAGATTTGTTTGACCAAATTAATGGAGTTCGGTACTTTGCGAAGCTCGACCTTCGGTCAGGCTACTATCAAGTTTGTATAGCCTAAGGGGACGAACCAAAGACTACTTGCGTGACAAAATATGGGGCCTTCGAGTTTCTCGTAATGCCCTTCGGTTTGATAAATACCCTGCAACCTTTTGTACCTTGATGAACCAAGTATTTCACGAGTACCTTGATCAGTTTGTGGTGGTTTATCTCGATGACATTGTGGTTTTCAGTTCCAGTCTGGAAGAACACCAAGTTCATCTCCAGTTAGTATTTGACAAGCTATGACAAAATCAGTTATATGTGAAGAAAGAGAAGTGTGCTTTTGCTCATAGGTGCATCAACTTCCCGGGTCACGTTGTTGAACATGGAAAAATTGGAATGAATAAAGATAAGTTACGAGCTATTCAGGAGTGGAGAGTCCCCACTTCTGTGACTGAGCTACATTCCTTCTTGGGATTGGCTAATTACTATTGTCGTTGCATTGAAGGATTTTCAAGAAAAACTGCGCGGTTGACCGAGTTGTTGAAGAAGGGTACAAACTAGGAATGGCCAGCAGAATGTCATACTGCTTTTGATGAGTTAAAGGCGACGATGATGATGGATCCTGTCTCGAATTAGTGGGCTTGTCTAAACCGTTTGAAGTTGAAACAGACGCGTCAGATTTTTCTCTCAGGGGCCTTCTTATCTAAGAAGGCTACCCCATAGCTTACGAGAGTCGAAAACTCAATAGTGCTGAAAGAGGTATACTGTCTCATAAAAAGAAATGGTTGTCGTGGTCCATTGTGTGAGGGCCTAGAGGCAATATCTATTGGGGTCATCATTTGTTGTGAAGATCGACAACAACGCCATATGCCACTTTTTTAGCCGGCCAAAGTTAACTTCAAAGGAAGTGAGGTGGCAGGAATTTTTGGCTGAATTCGACTTCAAGTTTGAGCACAATAAGGGAACCAACAATCAAGCTACCGACAATCTTAATCAAAAGGGTGAGCATGCGTCCCTGTGCATGCTAGCCCCCATTTATGCAAGTAAGGCTGTTGATGGGTCGATGCACGACATAATCAAAGGATTCATTCAAAAGGATCCTTCTGACCAAGTTGTTATTGCCCTAGCCAAAGCCGGTAAGACAAGACAGTTCTGGGTCGAAAAAGGCTTATTGTTGACAAAAGGTTATCGGTTGTATGTCCCTAGAGCAGGGAATTTGAGGAAGAAGCTACTACATGAGTGTCACGACACCTTGTGGTCATCCTGGGTGGCAAAGAACTTATGCATTACTGAAGAAAGGTTACTTCTGGCCTAATATGCAAGACGATGTCATGCAGTATACAAAGACTTGCCTCATCTGTCAGCAGGATAAGGTAAAGAAGGTGAAACTTGTTGGGCTTCTCGAACCTTTGCTTGTTCCAACAAGACCATGGGAGAGCGTATCCATGGACTTCATTACACACCTCCCAAAATTGGGTGATCTCGAGGCCATCTTAGTTATTGTGGACCGGTTTTTGAAGTATGCCACCTTCATCCCCACTACCAAGCAATTTTCTGCCGAGTTGACAACGCAATTGTTCTTTAAACATGTTGTGAAGTTGTGGGGAGTTCCGACGAGTATTGTGAGCGACAGTGATGGTAGATTCATTGGTACCTTCTCGACAAAGTTATTTGCCTTCTTGGGGACAAGCCTAAATATATCCTCAAGCTACCATCCTCAAACTGATGGCCAGACGGAACGTTTTAGTTGCATGCTCGAAGAGTATCTACGCCATTTTGTGGATGCGAGACAGAAGAATTGGGTCCAATTGCTGGATGTGGCTCAATTCCGTTTCAATGCTCAGACTAGTTTGTCAACGGGGAATAGTCCCTTTGAGATTGTTAGTGGAAGACAACCCATATTACCTCACATTGTTGATCACCCTTATGCTTGGGGAAGAATCCTCAAGCTCACAACTTTACAAAAGAGTGAGACAAACAATAGACATTGCTCGAGCTTACTTAAAAAAAGCCTTGAAGCACATGAAGAAGTGGGCAGACAGAGGGCGTCGTCCTCTCGAATTTCGAGCGGGAGATCAAGTTCTTATCAAGTTGAAGCCAGAGCAGATCTAGTTTCAAGAGTGTAAAGATTAGCGCCTTGTCAGGAAGTACGAGGGGCTGGTAGAAGTCTTCAAAAAGATCGAAAATGCATAATACAAGGTGACGTTGCTTGCATGGTTGAACCATCCTGTAATTCATGTGAGTAACTTTAAATCCTACCATACCTATCCCGATGATGACTAGAGGAATAACGTTGTTCGACCAAGCATCAACTTGAGTCAAAAAGAAGACAAAGAAGTCGAAGAGATCATTGTTGATCAAGTCAGGAAGGGCAGAAGACCCACGAGGAGAATCCATGAGTACCTAGTTAAGTGGAAGAACCTCCCTATGGAAGAAACCAGTTGGGAACGTGTCGAAGATTTGGAAGCCTGGAAGCAGAAGATCGAGGAATTCAAGCTCTGCCAGTCGACAGGGACATCAACTATTCAAGTGGGGGAGAATGTCTTGAGCATGCTTGTCCGAGGAGAGTTTTCCTATGGCCGCATGCCCAAAACATCCTTAATCCACCATATGTTTATGTTTTGTCCTTAGTTTAGTGTGTTGCTTTCATTTTATGTCATTGTGCTTGTAAATGACCGCTCGCAAATTTCATATGCAAGCTTGTCACAATTGAAAATGTTTAAAATGTACTATAGGGGAAGCCCACTAAGTCGGTTCCCCGATCAAGCCTTGTTGTACTCTTTGCAAACTAAGCTTTCTTGCAATTGACAGTCTTCAATGCTTTCTTTAATGATGTTTTCAACTATTTTCTCTCTCTCCCGTTTTATACGACCATTTTCTCTAAAAGCGGGAAGGGAGGCTACATCATACACCGAGATAGTCCGCAACTTTCAGATTTCGTATTGTTGACTTGCTCGCCATATTAGAGCAAGTGCCGCACAATCGCTCGTTTTGCACTCAAAAGGTTGCGATTGTGACTACGTGCATGTTCTTGAAGAAGAAGAAGAGAGTTGCGATCTCTTTTATTTATTTAAAAACAATAAAGGAAATGACCATAATCCTTCACCTTAAAACTAAACTTCAATTTTGCCATTTTCTTAGTTTTTCCCAACACTTATTAAATTTCCTAAACCATCACCCAAATAAAATTGATTCTAAAAGTTCTCATAAAAATGATTCAACCTTTAGAGAAATTAAAAAGGATTTGAACTTGCTTTTCACAACTTAGGAAATATTAATATAAATAAAAGAACGGAATGAGAGCTTACGAATTCACATTTGAGTTGTCTGTGAAAATATTTATATGATGTGATAATAAGATGATTAATTCAGAAAAGTGTGGACCAAGGGTGTGTTTGGTTTATCTTTTCAAGTGTTTAATTTTAAAAATAAGTCATTTTAGAAAAAATTGAAGTGCTTGGTAATCACTTAAAATAGCTTTTGAAACACTTTCAAAGTTTATTTTGCACAGTTTTTATCAATAGAGTTAAAATGAAAACATATATTTTTTAGAAACACTTTTTTCCCTAGTCAATCCAAATGGGACCCAAATTTAGTACTCACTCAGCCTTTAGCAGGATTCTTGTGCTATGGATGGTTTTGTTGTGATGAGACGTTACAACACAGCCTCTTATTGCTACTTTTTTTTTATTCATTTTATTAATTTTGTTTTCCTTATCATATGATTCATACATTCAGGTTGCTTGGATCCAGAGATTTTCAAGGAGTTTAAACTTATCAAGCGTCTGCAACTGAGCCATAATGTGGCGAAGTTTACATTTACACTCCCTAGTCCTACTTCAGTCCTGGGTCTTCCCATTGGACAACATATAAGTTGCAGGTCTGTTGGTTGATCCTTATTTATTCTTCATTGGATTAGTTGGATTTTCACATGTCATGCCTATGGGTATGTAGCTGAACAAAAACCTAAATTTTCTGATTATGTTGGTTCTTACATTATATGGTGTGAGAATATCAATACTATTCTCTCCTATGTTAACTCTGTTAAACTTAGAGGAAACCTAGAAATACAGCAAATTTCCTTTAAAGATACCTGTTAAAAACTATCAATCCTGCCACTGCCTCATAATAGATTTTCTGATTTAGCTCATTGGCATTCACAACTTTTATTGAAACATACTTCTTTTGGTCTTTTCGCTTAAGAGAGGTTGTAGGACTTTAGAGGAAACTCTTAAAAACTTTTTTTGAGGTGTAGTATCTTTTGTTTCTTTGAGCTGATCGATTTCTTCGTTCAAAGACTATTCTAATCATTTGCATCTTCTGAAGTAAACTAACTGGAAATGGTTTCCAAAATCTCCCTTGGGTTTCAGTGGGGATGAATGCCTTATTGCCTCTTTACCTGGTGTTGTTTTTGAAGATGATTAGTTTCATATGAGAAAAGGATTTAATCCCTGAGGAAACTATAATTCATTCATCCTACAGGGGAAAGGATGGCCAAGGTGAAGAGGTTATCAAACCGTACACGCCTATTACTTTGGATTCTGATGTTGGATATTTTGAATTGGTCATAAAGGTTCGTATTTTAGGATTCTCAGTTGGTGGGGAGTATTTTAATCTTATGTATGCATGTTAATCTTAACTCTGGATTGTGTTTTACCAGATGTATCCCCAAGGAAGGATGTCACACCATTTCCGACAGATGCGTGTAGGAGATTTTCTTGCTGTAAAGGGTCCCAAGGTATGTGTAAATCAGTTTTTTTTTTTTTGGTAAAAGAAACATTTCATTGATGAATGAAATTAGGGGAGAACCCCAAACACCTAAAGGTGATTACAAAAAGAGTCTCAATTAAAAGGAGAGAAAGGGTGCTTTGTTTTACACCATGAAAAAGCCTTGGACAAATCGAAACCATAAAACAATCAAAAGAGAGAGAGTTGCCGAAAAGCCTGTTAATCGTTTCGCCCCATAAACTCTGAAGGAAAGTATGCATAGCCAACCAAATCATCTTCTTTGTACGACCAAAAAGATGACCCACCAACAATGATCCAAAGATGTCGTAGATGGAATTTTGTATCAGTAATGGCAGCTATTTAAGTAGTGAATTTTTATGCTTTTAAGTAGTGTTTTGTAACGGTTTAAACATGCACAGGCTTTTAGAGATTATACACCCTTTAAGAGATTATAGTCTAACTTCTTTGATTTCTAATTGGAGATTTCTTTTGTAATTCATCTCTTGGTGTTATCCAAGCTCCTTGTATTTCGTTGATCAATGAAATTTATTTTTCTTGAAAAAACAACGTTTTCTTTCATTGACAAATGGGGTAATTGCTACTTTGTCCAAATTTGTCTTTTACATGTTGCATTGCATATATATATATATATATTTGATATCCGTGAGTGTATGGGCCAGCTTACGCGCACCTCGACTAATCTCACGGGACACCCGCCTGACCCTACAACAGTTGCATTGCATATATATGAACTCAGATTTCAGGTTCTGAGAGTTTAAATCCATTCATATTTAACAAGTTAATTGGAAAATTAAGTCATTTGAGCTAGTTGGAAGGATTCTCCCTTTTTATTATTATTATTATTATTATTATTATTATTATTTATTTTTTTTTATAACAACTGGAAGGCTTTTATGTGTTAGTTTTGTTTGTGGAGGGCCACCTTGGCCCTTGCCCTTAGGCTGTTCCCTCTTACCCTTTTGGGTTTTGAATATAAGTGTTTCTTATCAAAAAAAAAAAAAAAAAAATTGTTTTTTTTAATCATCTTATGAATAAATTGTTAACTCAATACGTTTGCAGCCTTTTCTTGATCAGCGATTTCTACAACAGTTTTGACAGTTATAAAAAAAAAATAACAGTTTTAACAGTAAACTAAAAACAAAGAAAAATTTTAGTAAATATGTGTAATTTTTTAAAACAAAGCACTGAAAGATTAGTCAATAGTCATATTGAAGTTGATATGGGAATTAATTTCCCATGCCAACTGCCTTAGTTTTTGTTATAAGGTCTGTCTAGCACTCAACTTCCTTCTGGGTTAGCCACAGACTTCTCCCCCACGTTCTATTTCAAGAATTTATTGAAAACGTTTTGTTTGTCACACACACAAAAACAGCTCCCATTCCCTCTCTGAGATAGAGGGATAAACAAAGAACTTCACCATACCTTTAAAAAACACCGAGAATATTCAAAATCTACAATGAAAATATTCGTGCAGGGACGTTTCAGATATCAACCTGGCCAGGTCAGAGCATTCGGGATGCTTGCTGGAGGCTCTGGCATTACTCCTATGTACCAAGTACACATTTCCTTTTCTTTTTGCTCGATCATTTTAGTTCCTCAATTTACCATCATTTGGACTTCTTGATTGTTGTTATAGATATTCGGCTTTTGTTTCGCTCCTTAGGTTGCTCGGGCAATTTTAGAAAATCCAACCGACAAGACAAAGGTATATCTCATTTATGCCAACGTCACCTATGAGGACATTCTCTTAAAGGTATTTTCGTTGTCTTTCTTCAATAAAATTCCCTCTCGTCCACATGTTGATCATAAATTTGGATACTAAGCTCTCTTTTTATTTCATAAACATGTTGATAGCTTTTCATAACAAGTCTGAGTGATATTGTAATCAATCTGCCCCTTTCTCAGTGCTGTGAATTTTAATGATTGAGTGTTTGAACTCATTAGTCGAACACTTGAAGAACTCATTAGTTGAACACTTGAAGAAATCATTAGTTGAACACTTGACTAGAATTACATTTCTCAAGTCGAGCATAGCTTAGCTGGTTAAGATATATATTTTCGATCGAAAAGGTTTTGTCATTTTTACCTAGGCAAGAAAAGCATGCAAATTTGTGCCATTTTGGGTATTGAAAGTTTTTTTTGGTTGAAAGGAAACAGAAGAAAACAACTTCTTGGGCAAAAGTGTAGGATCTTGATACTCTTGTTGCATCTTCTTAGATTTCCACTTTTGCATTCATTATAATAATTCAATTTCTATGATTTCTCTCTCTCTAATTTCGTAAGTGTTCCTTACCAAAAGAAACTCGTGTGTTTGTAGGAGGAGTTGGACCTTCTTGCCAAAAGGTACCCAGATAGCTTCAAGCTCTATTATGTCTTAAACCAGGTCAGTCTTCTCCCTCAGCCACAGCCACAGCCACAAATTAAACTTTTTTTTTCTATAGCTAAACGTTATACCATTACAAGATCTCCATGTCATATGATGGAAAAAATCGTATTATGGTTATGTTGTTTTGCTTTACTGACAGATATTACGCGATATATGTGAACTTTGACAAATCTAGTGAATTAAATTGGATCTCTAGTTCTTCAAATCTGGGCTTTTTTGATAACCGTTCTTTATAGTTGTTTTCAATTTCTTAAAACAAAAAGGTAAATGAAAATTCTTTTAGTTAATTGTTTTCTAAAAGCTGTTTATTCTTGTGGGTGATGTGTCTCTCAAGAGCCACCTCAATCACAATTCTTAAAAACCGTTTCGTGAAACAAGGTACCGAGCACCTGCAGATTTGTAAAGTTGTGTGTTATGGATGGAATTAGCTTCTCTTAGGCCATGATAGATCTTCTCTTGAGCTTCATTTAAGTCTGCTTACATATTTACTTTTGTTGAATGGTTTGCAATGTGAAAATGCATACCTTTTTGATCTTGTATACCAATTGCTTAATCAGCCTCCTGAAGCGTGGGATGGCGGCGTTGGATTCGTTTCGAAGGAGATGATTCAAACCCACTGCCCTGCTCCTGCTTCTGATATTCAGGTATATTTGATTATTAACTCATAAACCATTTCTCTTGTTTTCTTGTAACTCATAAACCAAAAGGCTCTCTCTTGTTTTCTTGTAATTTGAAAAAAGCAAATGAAGTTTTTCTTTTTCTTTTTCTTTTTTGTTAACAAGCCCTTTTCATTCATATGATCAAAAGAGACTAATTAAGGAAAAAAACATATAGTTACAACTTATAGTACATAATTAAACTGGAAAAATAAAAGCGGTCTAGTTCAAGCTAATATTCTGAATAGGCAAGAAGTTGTTCTTCCACGTGCACGATACCATGTTGGATAGAGTATATTTTTGAAAATTTTGATTGTTTAATCTAAGAAACTCGTAAGTAGAAGCAATGTTTATTAGCTCATTTTCAAAAGCTAAATGCTTATCAAATGGGACCTAACTCAACTTACGAGATAGATGAGTTGTTTTCTATCTAATCTTTTATTTAGGAAACAACACCCATTTCAATTTCAAGGGTAGTTTCAAACTGTTTTATTGTCTCATATGAAACCTTATTTTGTAAGCAGATTTTAAGATGTGGGCCACCACCAATGAACAAGGCCATGGCTGCTCACCTTGAAGAACTTGGGTATGCACCTGAGATGCTGTTCATGTTCTGATCCTTCCTCAAGTTCTTCACAAGAGCTAAGCATAATCTTACCCTCTTCTAAATTTTGAAGATTTCAAAATTCTACCTTATTTTCCAACTAAAGATTTATGTACTGAAGAGGTGGTTCCTTTAGTCTCTTTTCATTTAACAATGTTGTGGAATTATGATGCCATTTAACAACTGTTACTTCCAGCAGTTAGAGCTAATGAGAATTTAAACTAGTTTTCCTTGAAATTGTTTCTTCATCAAACAACTTTGGAATGGTCTCACACTTTGCTGTGCCTATTGAGGAAAGATCACGATAAGTATGGTCATCGTGTTAGAGCTACGATAGATATGATCATCCCTAACGCGATACTTTATAAAAGGTTGTAGTGTGTTTGTGTTATGATTTAAGCAGAAAGATTCCATTAGCTTGTGAGGGTGGATCTCTAATTATTTAGAGGGGTGAGAATAAGTTATTGGTAGAAAATCTTTGAAGAACTTAGAGAAACTAATAATTAACGGATAATATATACATTTTTTTTACAATATGTGGAGTGGGAGAATTGAATCTCTGTTTTTGAGCTTAGCACAATCCTGGTTGAGCCATACTCAATATGACATTCAAAATAACTATTTGATTTTTGACACGAAGAATAACTATTACATTTTTTAGTTTTGGTTTTAAAATATTATTTCACTCGAGCATTATGGTTGGATGAGTGATCATTAAGATTCATGAACATAATAAAGCGCTTCGAGAAAGTTCAATCTATGATTGTCACCGATTCAAATTTAATATGCTAAAATCTTGGATTGCACTCAAATGTTGTAGAGTTCAATAAGATTAGTTGAGGTGTAAGTAAGATTACATGTAGTCATGTATGACTTTTTCTAAATGTCAACTTCCTATAAATATTTCCAAAATTCAATTTCAAATTCGATCTTTGAAATTTGATTAAAATCCGATTATTTGTGTAAAAGATGTGAATGCCATTGTGACAAAATACACAAAATTAAAAATGAAATTGCTACCCTAACCAAATCTTAATTGCAAAATTAGTTCATACTGTTCAATTGTTGAGTTTGTTTAGACTTTAAAAAGTAAGTTTAAAGTGTTTTTGTTTTCTATGAATTTTCAATTTTAAATCTAATTAGACATGGTTGCTAGCACTTAATGATTTAAGGTTATTTTGGTTAATTTTGAATGTAGAGGGAGGAAAGAAAGAACAAAATGGATATAAGTATACTACTCAATGTTTAAATTATAAATCATTGAAGGGGCAACAAGAAAAATGGCAAAATAAGAGGTTTCATTTTGAAAATTAGCAAAAAATAATTTAAATTATAAAAAT
>JBBPDJ010000023.1:9493526-9505590 GCA_037974625.1 Cucumis cinereus | reverse complement strand
ATCCCTCTCTATCTTCCCGTAATATTTTTTTTTTCCACCTACAACTTCAATAAGTAGTTATTTAATTATCATTTTTTAAAATTATGTTAAATGAAATGGAAATTAAAATAATTATAAATTTAGTGAAATAACACAATCTACTTGCGATGCCACCTAGATGCTTTTCATTAAGAGTTATTTTCAAGATAATAGTCTATCGTAATCTATTGTAGATAGGCTGTGATATTTTGTTATATTGTATTTTTTTAAAATAAAATATCGTAGATAGATTGTGATATTTTGTTATTTATAGTCTATCGTGATCTATCAAGAATATTATATTTTTTTAAATAAATAACAAAAATAGGAAACTTGGTAAAAGTGTATTTTCTTCATCAAATCACTTTTAAGGTTTAATTCTTGTTTAGTCCTACAAAATCAAAGAAGAAAACAAATATAATAAAAATATAATTTTTTAACTAAAACGGTTCGGTTCGGTTTGAAATAGATTTTTTGAAATAGAAACCGCAACCGAACCGAATAAAATTGGTTTCGTAAATATCAAATCGCATCGAACCAAATTTTTCGGTTTTGAAAGTGGTTCGGTTCGGTTTTGATATTTGGTTCGGTTTCAGCGGTTTTAATGTCCACCCCTACCCCAAACACCCCTAAGTATTTTGGCAGATCGGTCTTATACAAACTCATTATATAAGATATCCTCAATTTCATATTAAATAATTTGTAACACTTACAATATTTGTAACAATTACAAAGTGGACCATGCTCATACTATTACCAGAACAAGACACTCAACCTTAATCAATATACTATAGACCTTTTAGGTTTTTACTTGAAACACGATTCTCTTCTATGTCTAATATATACTATTTTAAGTCTAATGAAATAACCTTGGATTTTTTTCATAATAGATAATTAATTATTGCATATTTAAAATATTATATCAAACAACTAATTAACTACGAGACTTTAAGGCATAAATCTAAAAAACATTTTAATATGTATAATTAAAATAAAATCATTCAATACACACATGTATATATATACATATATATTTTTTGGATTTAATTTAATTTTTTTATAAAATTTTAAATTCAATATGAAAGTATATCTAACAAAAGCTTAGCTCAACTAACATACAGTGTTTATTAATAATTCAAGGTTCGTGGTCCGAATATTCGGATTCTAATTGTTGTACTAAGAAACCAAAAATAACAAGGAAAAGGAAATCCTAAGCTACCTATATATATATATGTAAAAGAAAAAAATAAAAAAGGAAAAAGGGAAAAAAACGTAAACCCCCGCCCCTCGTTGGTCGTTCTTTCCTCCACCCATCTTATTGTCTCTCTCAGTTCTCCCTTTCCCATCGGCAGCCGCCTGATTTCTTCTCTCTCTTTCACTTTCTCTTTTTGCTTCAACACATCGCCGCCCCCACCGTCTTGCCGTCGAGGTCTGTTCAGATCATATGTTCTTTTTTCTTATTCGATCAACTTCTAGATAGGGTAAATTTGGATTTATTTCAATTTTCAATTGAATTAACTAAAATAAGATTTATAATCATACTGGTTCTAGATTTCTATTTGTTTGCTTTTCCTTTGCTGATGTCCTTTCCCTTCCACTGTTTTTTATTTTGCCTCATCCTTACCGCTTTGTTTTTGTTCTGTTTACTTTTCTGATCTAACCCTACGTATTACTTTGGCGGCTACTGGCTGTTGGGGATTGAACTCATGACTGTTCCCTGACTATTTTAGTTTGTGGCTTATTTCCTTTAGGAAACTAACCCATAAAATTGTTCGTGTTTGACATTATTTAGTTTTGATAATTCATTATTTCTGTGCTTTTGAGATTGTGTGTTTGTGTTTCTACATTCAATTCTTTGATGTTAAATCTGCAAATTGCCTTGTATGGTTTATTACGCTATTGGGTTTTCATGTGAACGGTTAATTATTTCATTTGAATAGTTAAATGTATATAGCTTTCTTTAAATATTTTATTTGTTTAAATATGAATTTGAAATGAAATTTTAGGGTTTTCGTTTTGCTTGCACAGAAGATTGGGGTGTAAATGATGTGTTCAAGTTATATTTCGAAAATATGAACTTTGGTTGGGCATAAATAAATAAGGCATATTATATTGTGGTGAATGATCTCTTCTAGCTTCATGAGGAGTCAATGGTCGGTTATAGTTTTTCAGAGTATATATGGATCTTTTTCGATTATTCAATGTATATCAATTTCATTGATGCTCCAAACTATCATGTCCTTTGTGTGCTTCTGATCACGTCTTATTTATTTATTTTTTTTGGAGAAACATAATTTAGCATATGTGTGTACCACATCTTATTGTTTTGAACTTTTAAGATGATTTCACTTTTTATGTGATCCTTGTGTTTCAGAAAATAGATGTTCAATGTTATTACTAGACTATATGTTAGATGTGATCAACTCATGTTTGATGGTTATTGATTTATGCTAGACAACAACTTTTTTTTTTCTTTCCAATTATCAGGTTAATTGGTACAATGGGAAGGAAGAAAACTGAAGAAGGTGGTGGAAATGCCAAAGTCAAGCCTGGTAAAGAAGTTTCTGGGAAGAGAGAGAAGCTTTCAGTGTCAGAAATGCTTGCCAGTATGGATCAGAAATCAGATAAACCGAGAAAAGGATCTTCATCGCTGGGTGGTGGTGCTAAACCTCAAGCAAAGGCTCCAAAAAAAGCTGCAGCTTACACTGATGGCATTGATCTCCCTCCCTCAGATGACGAGGAAGAAGAAATTGTGTCTGATGGGGAGCAACAGAGTGCCAGTTCCCAGAAACGGCTACCCTGGCAGGACAGGGCTGAGGTGAAGCCTTTGGAGGTGGCTGTAAGTGATAAGGAGTTGAAGAAACGAGAGAGGAAAGATATGTTTGCTGCCCATGCTGCAGAACAGGCCAGACAAGAAGCTCTAAAAGATGACCATGATGCTTTCACTGTTGTAATTGGCAGCCGAGCTTCGGTTCTGGATGGTAATGATGAAGCTGATGCAAATGTCAAAGACATTACAATTGATAATTTCTCTGTCTCAGCTAGAGGGAAAGAGCTTTTAAAAAATGCATCAGTGAAGATATCTCATGGGAAGAGGTATGGTTTAGTTGGGCCTAATGGTATGGGAAAATCCACATTATTAAAACTCCTTGCTTGGAGGAAGATACCCGTCCCTAAAAATATTGATGTTCTTTTGGTTGAACAAGAGGTGGTTGGTGATGATAGAACTGCACTTCAAGCAGTTGTTTCTGCTAATGAGGAGCTGGTCAAGCTTCGGCAAGAAGTTGCTGATTTGCAGAATTCTGATGGTGGCCAAGATGAAAATGATGATGATGATGCTGGAGAGAGGCTTGCTGAGTTATATGAAAAGCTGCAGCTCTTGGGATCAGATGCAGCTGAGGCTCAAGCTTCCAAAATTCTTGCTGGACTGGGTTTTACCAAGGATATGCAAGCGCGACCCACCCGTTCATTTAGTGGTGGATGGAGGATGAGAATTTCATTGGCTCGGGCTCTTTTTGTTCAGCCAACACTTCTGTTACTAGATGAACCCACAAATCATCTAGACCTTAGGGCTGTTCTCTGGTTGGAGGAGTACCTTTGTCGGTGGAAGAAAACTCTTGTTGTTGTGTCTCACGATCGAGATTTCCTCAACAGCGTTTGCAATGAAATTATTCATCTTCATGACTTTAGGCTTCATTTTTATCGTGGCAATTTTGATGATTTTGAAAGTGGGTATGAGCAGCGTCGGAAGGAAATGAACAAGAAGTTTGAGATATATGATAAGCAGGTTAAAGCAGCTAAGAGGTCTGGAAGCAGGGCGCAACAAGAGAAGGTGAAAGACCGAGCAAAATTTGCTGCTGCTAAGGAAGCCTCAAAGAACAAATCCAAGGGAAAGGTTGATGATGATGAGCCCCTGGCGGAGGCCCCTAGAAAGTGGAGAGATTACAGTGTAGAATTCCATTTCCCTGAACCCACCGAACTCACCCCACCATTATTGCAGTTGATTGAAGTAAGTTTTAGCTATCCAAATAGGGAAGATTTTAGACTCTCTGATGTTGATGTGGGTATTGATATGGGAACGCGGGTTGCTATAGTTGGGCCCAATGGAGCGGGGAAATCTACTCTTCTGAACCTGCTAGCAGGTGATTTAGTACCAACAGAAGGTGAAGTACGTAGGAGTCAGAAGTTAAGGATTGGGAGGTACTCGCAACATTTTGTGGACCTTCTGACAATGGAGGAAACACCAGTTCAATATCTTCTTCGTCTTCATCCCGACCAAGAGGGTCTAAGCAAGCAGGAGGCTGTTCGTGCTAAGTTGGGGAAGTTTGGACTTCCAAGCCACAATCACCTCACGCCAATTGCTAAATTATCTGGTGGACAAAAAGCTAGGGTTGTTTTTACCTCAATTTCCATGTCAAAGCCACACATATT
Organism: Cucumis cinereus; assembly: GCA_037974625.1. NCBI lineage: Eukaryota > Viridiplantae > Streptophyta > Magnoliopsida > Cucurbitales > Cucurbitaceae > Cucumis > Cucumis cinereus. The sequence goes on along the minus strand of JBBPDJ010000023.1, from coordinate 9,501,141 downwards.
ACTGTTAGATGAACCAACGAATCACTTGGACATGCAGAGTATTGATGCACTTGCAGATGCCTTAGATGAATTCACCGGCGGAGTTGTTCTGGTTAGTCATGATTCACGACTCATTTCACGTGTCTGTGAGGATGAAGAAAAAAGTGAAATTTGGGTCGTCGAAAATGGCACTGTGGAGTTTTTCCCTGGAACTTTCGAGGAATATAAGGAAGAATTGCAAAAGGAGATTAAAGCTGAGGTTGATGATTAGCCAGTTATCTTGAGAAAGATGTTGGATTTTCAAATAGCACGTTCTACTTCATCCTTTTTAGTTTCTAAGGTTCATTTTATTATACAAGTATTCCGATCTATATGTTCTAATTCTGTAATCCTTCGTACGTGAATAACTTATAATTCGGGTTTGTACAATTAGGGAGAGAATTGTCATGAGTTTTGCTGGAGTTACTACTGTAACATGTTCTATAAAAAATTTCAGTGTTTAAAATTTTTGGTTCCAGATTATATTTTCTAGTGTAACATATACTATTAATGTCTCTATTCGGGCTCTCAGATTTTTTTTTTTTTTTTTGTGATATCCGTGAGTGTTCGTAACAGCTTACGCGCACCTCGACTAATCTGACGGGACAATCCGCCTGACCCAGGACACTCAAATTATATTTTCCCCTCCGAAAAATGCATGATGTAATATATGTTATTATTGAATATATTTTGTGTTACCTGACTAATAATTATCATAAAGCTTTTCTTTGGCTTTTGAACAAGGAGGCTTGCTCGGAATAAGGTGTGAACAATTAAACCCAGTCATTTGTTCAAGACTTTGAGTATTGACAAGGCTCGACCAGGAGAAGAAAAAGCTACTCCTGAAGGCCCGGGTCAGTAGCTTATACTCTCAGATTTGCACTTCATTTTGGCTAGGGAAAGTAAAAATTTCCATTGAATTAGTAGTACGGTATATTGGATTTGTTTAAACAAATAGAGCAAGTCTTTTAATGCAATTAGTATCCCGACGGATTGGGCATTAATGATTTCTAGCTATGAGCATTATTTTAAGTAAAACGTTCTGGGTTCAATCTTTTCCTTCTGACCTTGTAGTTTATACAGTCTAGGTGTGTTTTTCTCCTCCATAGTGAAACCAAGTATAGAAATGGTTAACTCTTAAATTTATGAAAATATCAATTGGATACTTTCGTAAAATAGAATCCATGAAAATCACAAGAAGCACATAAAAATCTTTAAAAGGGGATATTTGGGCCCAACCTAAAGTGGGGGGAGTGGACTAGCTCAAAATATAATGGTGGTGTTTACAACTATTTGTAACTTACAATTAATTACCATAATACAATTTCTTTTTGTTACGGTGTTTGCTATTTGTTAGCCAATGTCTCTTTTACTATAGTGTTTATTGTTTCATACATAGACGAAAATAATTTGTCCAACAAACAAACTATAACTACAATTACTAAGACTAAAACAATATGCACTTCAAACACATATTATTATAACTCACAAACTATAGTAACTACAAATTATAATAACAAACTCAGCATACTAAACACTATCTGAAATTAAATAAGCTTTTTCCAAGATCCTTGGGGCTTAGAGAACCTTATGCTGGATGGAGAGGGTAAAGAAGCTTTTTCCAAGATCCTTGGGGCTTAGAGAACCTTATGCTGGAAGGAGAAGAGCCCTCGGGTTCAAACCAAAAGATATTAAAGATGCGGGTAGTGGTGGATAAATCCTTCTAATAAGAACAACTTTTTTCCGAGATGATAAAAACAAGATTAAAACATTGTTCACTTTGAATTTATGAGACAAAAGAATGATCCAATCACATAGTTTTAATCCTAACCGAGAAAACTAACCAACCACAGAACCCCAAGAAGACCTTTGTTTAAAAAGAAAAAAAACTATTAGGAGATCCTTTTAGTCTTGTTATTCTCATTTGTCGTTGAGACGGGTCTCATGTGTTCTCTGCATTATCTACTTATAAAGACAAATTTCATGGTCACTAATATTCTAGTATGCCAATTAAACTATTGTGGAAGAGTCATTACTATTGAAATTGATATCTGGTAGACAAAATCATGATTTTATTGACTCTGATGACCTTTCAGGCCTTTGAGCAAGATGGTTTGCTTTTTTTCTTCTGTAAGTGGGTCCAGATAATTGTCCTAACTTGAAGGCTATAAATAAGGTTATATAAATGCTGTAGACTTGCGGTAAGCAATTATCTTTCTTTTAATTGCCATTGTACATAGATATTGATTTAGAGAGAGAGAGATAGAGATAAACAGAGAGTTTTAAAAGCTGTTTAATGAATTGGACAGGATTCAATTGCATTCAAAGCTGTGGGATCAGCTCATCCGTGGACAATAAGTGGGTCATTTATGGAATCATGTAAGTTTTTTTTTTTCTCTCCCTTTAATATTAAAGTAAATGATAATTGCTGAAGTTTTAGTAGGAGAATAATTTCTTGGAGATCCAGTCATGTGATAAGGCTTTATTTGTCTGAACTTACGTGTTATTTGGTTCACAAATAATGATTATTATGACAATTATTAAAAATGGTTAGAGTATTACATTGGTTCTATACTTTGTCTTATTCTATTTTAGTATTGGTCCTTATAAGATTAAGAAGTAATGTAGTTTGTCTAAAGTTTAGGGATTTTAATCAAACTCTTCTTTTTTTAGTATCAAAATATTGAATATATTGACAAAATCCTGTGAGAAATTTAACAATAATTAAGGGGGAAGATATTTTTTTTTGAAAAAAAGGAACAAAGAAATCTAAGCGTAATTGGGTATTCAAATTTATTCTTAAAACTTTTGGTTCTTTTCATTTCAAATATTGAACTAATACTATTCTCAAAACCAAGTTGAATAGTTGAAAATCAAACTAGTAAGTTACCTTAAAGTCAACCTAACTAAATAACTCACTCAGAATCCAAAAAACTCTCGAATCCAGTTGTAAAAAAATTAAATTTAGCTAAATATACTAAAAAAGATCAAAATCTAGTCATGAAATCAAACAATGAAGAAGTTATCTATACCCAATTAACACAAATGCCTAACACAATCACAAAGAAGTGAATAAAATATAAAGTAATTCAACCTCAAGAGTAATTTCACTTGGCCATGGATCTTCAAAAACTACACGATTAGCCAAAAGTCTATAAGAAAGCCTTCCAATTGTTTTGTTAATAATGATGTAGCGTTAAGTTAAATGTGAAGGTAAAAAAATAAAGTTTATTTGTACATGTACACACATAATTGACATATAAATTATAGAATAACTCTTGGATGAGGAGCTAGATAAATGTTAAAGTTAGGGTGAGACACGCACACGCAGTTGACAGCATGATCTTCACACACATAAACACACAGAGCAGTCACATAGTACCAGCTAATCCTAGGTGGAAGTTAAATTAGTGTAGTGAGAGAGTAGATTTTAAAATCAATGCTGGCTGTGGTCCCTTAACAAAAACACTATTTTGTATTGAAGAAGAAAGAAGAAGAAAAAGGCTGGCTGTTTAATGCTCAATAGCCCATAGGAGGCTCTTATTTCACTCTCATCATGCATTCCTATTTTTGATAGGTGGGGTTTCAAATTTAAGTGTCCAAGAACAACTGATGTGATTGCTTTCTCTCTCTCTCTCTCTACAAAGAGAGAAATGGAGGTTTGTGTTGGATATAACTAGAAAAATACTCTGCTATGACAGAGGACAAAGTAAGTTTTCTCTAGTCTTTACAGAAAAGGGTGTATGTCTTTGGTTTTTCTTTATTTTCTATCAATGAAATAGGCAGATGAAATTGTTTGTCATAATGGTACTCAGAGGAGCTGCACTAGAAGCAGCAATTAGATCATTATTCAAACTTGCTAATGCCCTGCTAGAATTTAGATCTTGATGTGGACAAAGATATTGATATCTTGTTTTTTTTTAATAGGGATGTGGATAAAAAATATAGATGGGATTCTGATGTTGACTTATGTTTTCAAATTTTGTTTAGATTGACTAATGAATATCTCTAATAAGTTCTTAAATTTTTTAACTTTGTGTTGGATAGATCTTTGAATTTTTAAAAAGATGTATAATAGGTTGGTGTGAGCATGATAGACAAAAAAAAAAAAAAAAAACCAAGTTGACCGACTAAATCGAAGTCGGTTGAAGAAGGAGAGGAGTCGGTTTGGAAAAATTCCAAACCAGCAAATTTCAAAAGAAAATTTTAAAAAATAAAACCGACCAAACCGATCGACCTTTACTCGTCTGCGGTCAAGATCGGTTTGAACATTTACTAAATTCATAGTCTGTTTTGTGACAGTTTAGTCAGAAAATTGACTTCGACCGATCAATGCTCATCTCTTGTAATATGTTTTTAAACTTTTAATTTTGTGTTAATAGGTTAATAACATGTTTGGAATTTTTAAGATTAGCTTATTCAAATATGAAAGTTAAATTTAGGGATGAAAATGAATATTTTATACTTTAAAAAAGTTAGAATGCTTTGTCATTTGATTTGTTTTTTGTGTATTAAATCCAACAAAGGTAGGAAGAAAGATCAAACTTTAACCATAGTAATTGTTTATTTTAATGTTCACATTGTTTATTCTTATTTTTTGACACATTTCAAAATTTTGATATATATTTATTTTGTGATGTGATAGGGCTTGTTTGGTATTATGAAACCTTCATTAAAATAAGGAAATTGGATTGAAGTTATTGTTCCTCTAAAGCATGAATTTAGGTATTTTGTAACTCAATATATCAAATACATTCTTATTTTAGTTTCGTTTTCAATGCAATATACTTGGAATCAAGTATGTAAAATTAGTCCATTAAAGTATATCAACGTCCTCGATATAAGTTGGGATGAGAAGTTCAATATTTGGGATTATTTGAGATTATAGATAATGAACTATAGCAAATCGATCATTGATAATTATTGTCAAAGTGAGTCTAGTTCAACCGTAATTGACATGACATTCCATCTTAAAGACAATAATTGATGTGACCTTTCATCTTAGAAATGAGAGGTTTTGTTTCCTTGTTTCACATTTATATTAAAAAAATATTGTCTCAACGAGAAAAAAAAGGTTAACCATGTCTCTGTTTTTAATAATAATAACAATAGTTTAGGAGGTGAAATCCCCCAATAAAGGGAATAAAGTAGAAGAAAAAGAACTACTTTTTTTTTGGATGAGTTAGTACAACAGCAGTAAGAATGTGAGACTAGAGAAAGTCAGAAATAAACCCCACAAATTTTAACTCTCACGATAAATCTTTATGTCAATTCGTTGAAATAGTTTTTCTCACACCTTATTATCCAAAATAGATACCGAGATTTGAATGAAGATTTGACTTCTATTTCTTGCACATTCAAAACTATTGTTTGTTTTGAGTTTTTTCATGGAATCTTGACCAGAATGAAAATGAAACCGAAGGTAACAACTATTTTTCAAATTTTATGTAATATCAAATTTTCTTCAATTTGAAGGAGTTTATGGTTTCTAACGATTGATTTTAATATTTATGATGAGTCAAATCTTAATAGTTTTTTTTTTCTTTATTTCTTTTTTGAAAATAAATCTTCATAGTTGTCATAGGTCTTTGATTAGAGATTCTCAAAAGAATACGAAAAATTACATGATCTAGGAAAGATAGATGAATCAAATTCTACAAAAGATTTCAAGAATTGAAAAAAATACAACAAACTTTATCTTCGTCTGTATGAGACGATTCTATAAAGAAAATCCAAAACAATCAATAGTTTTGGATGTTGATCGAAAAAAGTCAAATTTTTATTTGAACGTGGATCCGTCTTGGTTGGAAAGGATGAAGAAAAGTATTTTAACAAATTCTTCAAAAGGATGTTAATTATGAAGGATCAAAACATTTGAGGGTTATTTTTGACAATTTTTTATATAAGATCAAATCTTTGAATTTAAGAAAAGAGAATTGCATGCTAATCGTTGACGAGCCAAACTCACAGTTAAGTTTGATTGATAAAGCATTTGATATTTGATGAAAGACAATGCAACATTTGTAAATAACAGCTTTTCATTGATAGAATCTAAACTTTTTTTTATATTTTGTAAATATTTTTAACAGTTTTTTCATTTACAATATTTTTTCTTTTAAAAACCCGTTTGTCAATTTTTTTTATTTAAAAAAGATGTAGACTTTTGTAAAATTTAAGTTTATGTTAAATTTTGAACTAAGTTTTTATTTAATTCTTGAATATATAGAAATCTTTAGTAGAGGTTGTGAATTGTAAACTACAACAACGAAGTGTATATGGCTTACTCGCTATATGAGCTTAGTTTTGCAGTACTTAACATGACTTTTAATCTTAGAGGTAGGAGGTTCGATCCTCCATTTCCATGATTGTTGTACTAAAAAAGTGTATACGACTTACTTAACGGACAATTTTTAGTCAATTTGGTTGTGCTAATATATATATATATATATATATATGAATCTCAAACTTAGTTTTAAAATCCTTGTTCCTTTCTTTTGAAGCTTTCATTAAATTTAGACCTAATTGATGACACTCTCCTTTTCCTTATGCATTTTAATGACCAAATCAATAATGACATCTTTTCAATACACTAACTTTTTTTATTATTTTGAGTTCTACTTTTATTTTAATAACTTTATTATTTTTAATTAATTATTTCAATTTATTTATTTATTTTTGAGGTCTAGCATTTCCTTATTAGATAATGTTTTAAATGAAATATGTCGTCTTTGCTTTCTTTTATGTATTATTCATTGTTTTTCTTAACTTCACGAATAATATTGCATTATTTCCTCTTATTTAAACAACCTTTATTTTTCATTTATTTTTAATTTCTAATATATATATATATATATATATATATATATATATATACACAAAATCATATTTTGTATTTTATGAGTGAGAATCAAGTGCATAGTAATTCCAATATATTAGATATTTATAGGCTTATTTACCAATTAAGGTATGTATAAGAAGGGAATTTGAAACATTTTTTCAGGTAGGTTACATTTCAATTTTGCAAACAATAAATAGACGTGAACTACGTGCGTAATTTGATTTATACTTTCCACCATGTCTTACCAAGTTGAACCCATGCATAGTCATGAGTTTGAAGTTTTGAAGTTTCGTTAGCGTACGTTAAACTTAATGAAGGTTTTAAAAACACCCTTGTAGTTATCGTTAGTACGTAGAAGAAAACCGTAAGCAACTTAGCATGTGAATTAAAAAGAATGTGCTAATATATATATAACGAGAAATGAAGGATATTGGAAATGAAAGACGAGGGAGGTGATGGTGATGGTGAAGGTGAAGTAGATATAGAGAAACGGTTTATGTTCATATACGAACGAAGAACGAAGAAAAAAGAGTAGTATTAGCGTAACTTGGGAAGGTAAAAGTAGATAAGGGAATAAGCAATGAGCAATAAAAGTAGTATTATGGATTTTGAGTATTGAGAGACACCGAAAGTTGAAGGAAAAGATCACAAGTTTCTTTCTTTCTTCTCATATATTTACCAAAACAAGAACCAACCCATTTTGTCTTTTGCAAGATTTTCGTGACATTTTCTACTTTTTTTTTTCTTTTTTTCATATAT
>JBBPDJ010000023.1:9447797-9481760 GCA_037974625.1 Cucumis cinereus | reverse complement strand
CTAATAAATAATAATAATAATAATAATAATAATGATATTCTCTCTGTCTGCTTGTTAATTTTTACAAATATAACAAAATATATCACTAAGATATCATGGTAATAGACTAGCTACTATCATCTATCACGTATAGATACTGATTATAGACGTCTATATATATATATATATATATATATATATACATGTCTATTATTGTGTTATCACTGATAAAACGATTAAAATTGTATAAACTTGAAATTAATAATATGAATTATGAGAGAGAGAGACAGAGAGATTGGTTTATTTTTGGGTTAGGCATCTCTGTCTTAGTTGTATGCATAAAGGAGAGAAAAGAAGAGGTGCCAAATGCATGTTATTGTAATAAATACACACTTCAATGTTTTCAATACTCTTTTTTAGTTCAATTAAAACTTTACTCACTTTTCATTTTGTGTCCTATCACAATCATAATTTCAAAAAAAATTAAAAACGTAAATACAAAAATTGCTAGCTAATACATATTATATGTCAGTTCGGTCGTGCTCGTTTTGACTTATTTCAATTAATTACCAAAAAAACAAAATAATTAAGCAAGTAGGCCCCTAGGGTTGTTGGTATTTTCAAGTGATTCATTTCATTTCAATGGTTTGAGATTAAAAAGATAAATTATAAAGTAAACATTTTTAATTAATTTATTATTAACTCTAATTTATATCTATTATAATTACAATACATTATTATTTTCTTTAATTATTTTATATAAGAATATATCATTTTCATATGTTAGATATTGAAAGGCCATGGAATTATTCTTTTTTTTGTTTTTTTTTTCCAAAAAAATCCAACATTATTGTGATGCATTAATCATTTTCTTTGACAATTTGGCATCCACAATTAATTAGGGAACATATTTATTTTAATTTTAAGATTGATCTAATTTTCCTTCAATTAACTCATGGTTATAGAGATTAATTTCCCTAATAAATTTGAATAATTAAGGTTTTTAAACTAACTGATTAATATAAACTGAAAATCGAAACCCTACTTTGTATTGAAAAAAGGAAGAAACAAACTCTCGATTATGCACCATAAACCCTAAATTAGGCTAACATCATACATATTTACCAATCCTAATTAAATTAATAATTTAAATTCTCCTAAGTATATATACAATCTCAATCCAAATATAAGAATGAAAGAAAGAAATTAAGCCTTATAATATATGATCATCAAAGTAATACTATATACAATTAATTATATCATAGGGTTGAGAATTTGAATTTTCATTCAACAAGCTTAAGAAATTTGAGAATAATCTAAAAAAATATTACATTTTAGTGAGAGAAAAAGAACCTCTCCCTATCTCTCTCTCTCTCTCTACATTTGATCTCCCATTGAAGTCAAATCCTAAAATTGAAAAAAAAAAAAAAAAAAAAAACAAAGAAACAAAGTTGTTAGAACATTGGTGACAATGACATCATCTCCTCTACTTGAACAACAGTGTCATCAAGCAGCCATTTCTCAAGAAATGACAATGGAGGATTATTATTATTATTATTATTATTATCATTTTCACTTCTATTTTGCTTAATTATATTATCATTCTCACAATTTTCAAAACTAATCTTCTTCATCTTCATCATCTTACCAACATCATAATTACTACACTTCTCCCAACAACCTCCCACATTGTGATCATCATTGTTCAAGTTCTCCGGCGATACCATGGACGACTCGACGAGCGCTAACCCTTCACCACCATCTTCCTCAGTTTTCGGTTCTACCCCTTGGATGGAAACGATGGAAGAATCTCCATCATGATTTTGTTTCTTGTGGAAATGGAATACATTCTCATTCTCGTCGTTTTTCTTTGGAGAAGATCTCATCCATCCTTCGAGTAGGCGTGAGATGTTCTCGGCACTCGAGTAATAAGTTGACGAGGAGGAGGCAGTGGAGGATCGATTGGGGCCAAAACAGGAGGCAGCAGAAGAGGAGGAAGCGGAATCGAAATCGAAAGTCCTCTTGGAAGAATCATTGAAGAAACCCTTTGAGAAAAATTCAGAGGTTGGTGAGTGATTTGAAGACTTAGAAGTATGAGGAGAATTATTATTATTATTATCTTCAAATGCAGATTTGAGCTTCTTCTTCAAGTGAGTGTTCCAATAATTTTTTATATCATTATCCGTCCTTTGTGGAAGATACGAAGCTATTGCAGCCCATCTGTAAGGAACCCACAAAAATTCATCCAACAATATAAATAAATGATTAAATTAAATTAACATCCTAATAACATTTAATACTTTAAATTATTTCTTGAATTAATTAATTAATTAACCTTACATTTTTCAACATCTCAAATATTATTTACTCTAAAATTAGGAATAAAAGATTAAGACTCACTTCAGTAACTGTTTGGTTTTTGAAAATCAAACCTACAAATACCTACTCTACTTCTAAAATTTTTTGTTTGTTATGTTATCTACTTTTTACGGAATTGCTTTAGAAAACCAGTCAATTCTTTTTTAAAAAAAAAAAAAATTCAAAAACTAATTTTTTTTCTTATTGTAATTTAGCTAAGAACTCAACTCTTACCTAAGATAATAAAATTCACTAAAAAAAAAACAAAAAGAAAAAGCTTGATCTTCAAAAACCAAAAAACAAAATGATTATGAGATGAACCTAACACAAATCTGGAAAGAACAATTTGTTCTTCTTCTTCTTCTTCTTTTTGGTAGGAAGTGAGAGAGAGAGAGAGAGAGAGATTGATGAAGATAATTACTTGTTACCCAATAAAGCTTGCAAATGGATGATCATTCCTTCCTCATGAGGAGTAAAGTTACCTCTCTTGATTCCAGGTCTAAGATAATTAGTCCACCTGAGCCTACAACTTTTGCTGCATCTCAAGAGACCTACGACGAACAAGAAAAATTAAATTTACCATAACCCATCAAAAAACGGAACAAGACATAGACGTAGATCGTGAAAACGGGATAAGAGAGAGAGAAAAGAAATACCAGTGTTGGTAGGAACAGATCTCCAATTACCAGGGCCATGTTGTTGAATGTAAGAGACAAGAAGGATGTCCTCTTCTGGAGTCCATGGCCCTTTCTTTATCCCCACTTTATCACAGCATGGAGGTCTTCCCATGCTGATCTTTCTTTTGTTTTCTCTAAAACTTGTAAATTGAGACTCAAAAACTCATATTATTGTGTTGTTTGTTTGTTTTGTTATATAAAGACTAGAGAGAGACTTTTCTCTTTCTTTCTCTCTCCAAATGGTGTTGTCACCATGTGATTGCTTAAATACAGATCATGACTTAACTCAGATGTGTGCCAATTGCCAAACCATTTTTCTTTTTTTTCTTTTTAATGTTAAATTACAAGTTTAGTCCGTGTCGGAGAAGAAACTATGTTTCTGTTTTTAACCATTATGCGTTGGTTCAGTAATAAATATGAGGCATCATCTTGATCAAGAGTCAAGAGGTTATAAATTCAATCTATATATGATATTCGTGATCGTCTACCTAAGATTTAATATTTTATGAGTTTCATTGGCACCTAAATGCATGTTGTAGGGTTAGGCAAGTTGTTCTGTGAAATTAGTTGAGGAAAGAATAAGTTTGTCAAAATGCTTTCGAAAATATAAATATATATATATATATATATATATATATATGTTTTTGATTGTATGTTTCGTTTATGTCTTAAACTTTAAAAATGTTTAATAAGTTTTTTTGGCTAACACATAAATTTTAGTTCTGACCATGTTCGGTAACTATTTGATTGTTTTTCATATAATTTTAGGTTTTAATGTTTTATCACCCGCTTTCTACTCATGTTTTAAAAAATCATCGAAGCTAAGTTTTGGAAAACTAAAAAAAAGTGATTTTAAAAAATCTTCCTTTGTTTTTAAAATTTAACTATAAATTTTAGTAATTTTTTAAAAGAGAGGTGAAAACAATAAATTTTAAAAATTAAAAATTAAAAATGAAATGGTTATTCATTTTGGCATATGGAATATTATGTGGTTGGTTTTGGCATAGGTTCATATTTTTTGGTATGAATTATATATGTTAAGGTTTGTGTGGGTTTGAGCTTAAATTATTTTCATCTACTCCATAATTTAATCAAATCTTATGTATTTTTCTTGATATGTTATTGTATTGAATACATGTTAAATCTCGTGTATACGTTATTTTTACTTTTTTATAAACGTTTTAAATTTATATTTGAAGTAAAAAATCCATCGACCAAAAATTGGAAGAAAAATACGTAGTACGTCCCGAGTATTACATATCTTTGTGCATCCTACTAAATTGTCCAATTAAAATTTTTCATGTGGCAAAATATATATATATATTTTTTTGGGTGAAATATTTGAACTATTTGTTTAATGTAATGAGAATGGGATGTACAAAAATGAATGAATCCCGAGATGCACCTAAGTATTACTCTAATAATATTTTAACATTTGGCTTTTTACATAAAAGGGCTAGTTTCCTTTAAGAAAATAGTTCAGCTAATAATTTTACCTGTAACATTAATTTTAGTATTAGGATAAAATATTTAAAGCTAACAACATAATTGGAAAAGATGTTGTATTTTTTTTTTTTTTTTTTTAGTAAGAAACAAATGTCGGATTAAAAAAAGAAAAGAAATAATGATAATTGAACATAACAAAATGATCCCAATACAATCCATATATATATAAGTGATCGAATGCATAAAAATTTGTACAATATACATATTCGATACTCATTTATTTTTGTCATTTTTAGCGATATTTAGTGTTGAAAGGTCCGAACTTATAACTGTTTGGGTGAAAGTTAATCTTAATAATATGATTACGAGCCTTTGAATTATATGCTCGAAGTTAACTCGTGATTTAGTTAATAAGGTGAAAAAGATTGAGAGGTTTTAGTAAGAATAAGGAGTGAAAATGAAGTTGTGAGAGTAAAGGATTTTATAATACCAAAATCCTTTCCCTTTCTTAAATTGATTTCTCTTTCTATGGGGACCTCATATTTAATTGAGCCTCACTCAGATGTCAAACTGCAAAATGGGATTAAGACTCTTCGATTTAATTAGGAATATGTTATAGTTTATGGGCGCCCATATTGTGTGGTTAGAGTGCAAACTATTTCAACCAAGGTCGAGGTCGTAATAATGTGTGTTTGGTAGTTTGAAGAATAGTAAACATTGTGTCAATAAATATTTAGATTCAGCCTTTTGGTGACACCTTAATTAGCTACTATTACTCCTATTTTTACATTCAAACAAACCCTAAATCTATACTTAATCCTTTAGCTTAATTTGAAATTTAGTTTAACTATTTTCAATAAATCTTGAATCATTCTCCAAGGGTTTAATATTTTTTTTTTTTTAAAAAAAATGGTGTTCTTTTCCAACCCAAGCAAATTGATTTTGTTGCAAGACATGCTAGGGTATCCACCTTTTCCCAAGATTGCATTCAACGAGTACTTTTCAGCTTGATTGGAATAGGCAACAAATTGTTTGCTCTATCTACATTCGTGAATATGATATGATATCCATTTGTTTGACCTAAACCCGTTGGAACAACTCTAATAATTGAGAGAATCTCTATCCACCATTCCCTTCCGTTGTCTCAACCTCCACCATAGCATGCTTTGATTTAAACCAAGATGCAATCCTCTCAACTTGCCTTGTTTTCATGTTTATAATCATCCATACCACGTCTAACATATCTGAGCGATACGTTGTTCGTTTCTTCTTACTACCACAGCAATGTTAGTCCCTGTTTGAGGTCGACTCCAACAGTGGCTGTTGTGCTAAACATGGAGGGAACTAAGATATAATGTTCCTGAGATCCTCCCGCATGCACATCTGCCCCAAGTGATCATCGTCATTCGATGCCATGTCCCGTGGAGTCTCTGAACCCACTTTAGTAGCTCGATCCTCTTTCCAAACACGAATGATAACTCATCGTAATGAGGGAAGGACTTCTTTCCTAGTCTATTTGCAATCATACGGAACACTACACATCCAAACAGATATATTAGTATCAATTATAGTTTAATATAATTTGATATGAATTTGTAATTTTGGCCTCTTACTCTGGCCCATGCACCAAATACATCCTCCGTTCATAATGATGTTCTAACAGGAAATGAAACATTCATGCAATCAATATATGATTTTCTTTCATATAAATGAAATTTAAGAATATAAATAGGGGAAAAAAAACAGATTCAAGCAAACACAAATGAAGACAAAAATAGAGTAAAAAATGAGCGAAAACAAAGACAAAAGAACATATCGGAGAAAATTTTCTTGAGGAAGAAAGGGAGAAATTCATGCACCAAAAATACAGATTTGACATGCATGACCTATCATCGCCCAATTTTGAAAGGATAGAACAAAGCTTAAGCAGTTGTCTCCGCCCACCAAGATTCAAGCACTAGTTGTCCCCTACTAAGCTATTCCTTTGTTTAACTCAAATACAAAAAACACAAGAACCAACGGCAAGGAAGCTACAGTAGATGAGGGAATAAGAAAGTTAGCACCAAGAGACTGATTTGAGTACAAGTGAGTACAAGTGTGGGTGGGAGATTCGAACAACAAATCTCTTGATCTTCAAGCATACATGATGTCAATTGAACTAAGCTTTTTTTTGCGACAAGAGTGATTTTATTTGAGTTTTCCTTGAGGCAGCTGAGGAGGTTAAGGGTCTCAGATCTAAAAAGAGTAGGGCATTTAGAGCTATGAATCTGGAAAACACACACACACAAACACATTTGGAAGGGAAAAAACTTGCAATGGTGAAGAAAAAATGACCAATTTGAAGACAATAGACGAGATAATCTGCCAAAAAAGAAGGGGAAATGAAGAATGAAGGGGAGTACCTTGATGAACGTGGGAACTTCAACAGTGAATTAGTGTTGTAGTCCTGACTTGGGTTCAATTTGCCATGAATTTCTTTATCTGTAGGCCTGCCAAATTGGGAGTTGACGTATTTCCTTAGGCCAAAGAAGCCCTTATTGACGATCTTCCAACTGATTTATAAAATTCCCCATTTGACTAAAATGTAAAACTCCATATAATGTTGATATAACAGGTCGATCTTATTATTACTCTGCACCCAGTGCAGAACACTTTGTGGTTACGTTCATCTCAACTGCAATACATAACTGTCTTTAGTAGTTCCATACTAATCCACTGCCTATATGTTGAGGACAGGCACATTCTTCAACAGGAAATGTTCCCCCAATCATGTACTGCGAAACTGTTTTACCTTGCTCTGAATAAATTTGGTAATCAAGTATATTTATCGTATCAGTATGAGTTCTCACTTGGATTTTAAGCAAACATGCAACATATACAGTACATATAAGGGGTGGGTACCAATACATATATTATCTAAGTAGGGCTGGTGAAAGTTGAGGAATAAACAATACTGTGGTCATGAAGGTTGAGTTACAAAGAAGAAATTTTAACCAGAAAATAAAATAACCACAAGAAAACAAGCCAGTTAATGTGCCAACATTTGATTATCTTTATGTATCGAATGAAAAAAGAGGTAAGCCACAACTTTCACAGCAAAGTAATAGAAAAGTAAGCTAATTTTCTCTTCCAATTTATTTGTGGAAAGAAAAGGCAAGTATATACATGTCTACAACTTAATCAATCAAGTATATAAAATAAAATATAGATCAATCCAAGATTCCAACCTAATTACAAATCAATCACAAGACCTCCCCTCCCTTCAGCCCACCCCCACCCTCTATATAAATGTTACTTATGGAGGTCAAAGTTCAAAAAGAACATCAAGTTCAACACATCAGATAATCTACCAACGAACAGCAAGCATCAATCCATGGCCAGACTAGGAAATTTTTTTCATAAGAAGCACGTAGTATCCTAATGAGTTTATTTACTAAAACTGGGAGAAGTTCTAACATCATAAGAAAACAATAATGATGGTTTGAAGAAGAAAAATGCTAATAGAGTGCACAGGCACACATTAGAATTCATGAATTTACAGGAAGAAGACAGATTCATAGCAACTAAACCATCATCAACACGACAAAAATTATCAAAATTCACAATCAAAAAATTTGAAGCATAATCAACAAGCAAGGACCTTACATTTATTACATCCTTTGACCTCCTCTTGATGCGAGATGCATAGTTACTGCTATCCACAGATTTATGATCCTTTAGAGGGTGGTACTTCAATGAAGTAAACTCATCTTGAGCTAATTCCAATCTCTTTTTTTCATCTTTCTGTGGCAAGCAGTATAAGAAATTAAAATTACAGTTCTTAATGGATAGAAAAATAATGTTTCCACATTCAAAACTTACAAGTGCTTTTCGAAAAATAGCAATTTGTTGCTTACAAAGCTTGAGCTCCATATCTAGAGTCCGCGAACGAGAATCAACAGATACACTGCATTGTTCAACAATTTGCTTTTGCCTTGCCCTAATGACTTCAGGCTGCCAGACATTCAAAGCTACTGTTGCTTCCCTGAGGCGACCAAACACAATTATCATGTCCAAAAATTCTGACTTCAAACTAAACTCAACATTTTGGCATTCACGTGAAGAGGTAAAAAGGTTCAAAAAGTACCGAAGACTAGACACACATTAGACAAATGAATCCATTGGCCTTTGTTATCAACAAATAACTGAAGTACCACCCCATCGAGTAAAAAGATCTTGCCAACCTAAGAATAGTGCGAACTAGTTTAGGCATATGCCTCGACCCAAAAGGTTAGAGATTCATACGCCTCGACCCCAGATGTCGTTGAACTCAAAATTTAGTAAGAGTATCCTAGTGAATTTAGATACAATGACAATAATCAGTTATTATAGTCTCCACCTTTTATCAACTGCTTAGAAAACTCAACGAAAACGCAATTCAATCAACAATTTTACAGATTGCAAGGAACCAAGTTGCACAAGCACACATAACATATCACTAAAACACCAAACGAGAAAAGAAACAGAAAATATTACTGAAGGACTTTGAATCAATTGCCGAACACTACCTGACTGTGCGTAAATTAGACAATTCCGTCAAGGTCGTTGACAATTTGTTGGTCTCCTCCATCAACCGTTCCTCTAATTGACCAACCCTCCTATAATGCTCAGCTATTTGGCTTTCCTTTCTAAGAACAGCTCTCGTATGCGCCGCTTTCTTCCGATATCTATCTCTCTCCAACCTAACCAGAACAAAAGAAGACGAAGTAGAAAAAAAAAAAAAATTATGAATTCAGAGATATTGGAAGAGAGAAATTCAGAGATATGGTGCAGTTCATGAATCTTTCTTCCACCTGATTTTGTAAAGGGACTTTGAGGAGGAAGCGGAAGATGGAAAAGAAGAAGAGGATGAAGGGTAATCGGAGGAGAGAAGATGAGACCAGAGACAGTCATCGTCGGAGAGGCGGCAAAGTCGACGAGAAGAGATGGAGACGCAACAAAGATCTTTGTAAGTCAAAGCATAGCTGTTTACACCAATTTGGAGAATTTGCCTCCATAGCTCATCTGGCAATTCAGACATTTTCGGATTTGCAAAGATGAAAATGAAGAGTTTGAAATAGCCCTAGAATCCAATTGCAAAGATCATCGGAGCAATCTTTATCATCCACTATCAACATCCACCCTTTTTCTTTTCTTCTTTTATTTATTTATTTATTTGGCTAAATTATAAAAAATGTCAAAAATACCTCTAAAATTTCAAAAATAAAAACAGATAATTTTTTTTCAAAAGATACCCCTGAACTATTGAGAATTTTCAAAGATACCCTTGAACTTAGAAAATTTATTCTCACAATCTGTATTAAAAATGTCTATATCGTTACTATAGTGATAAATTTTTTTGAAGTTGCTAGGTTTCATGAGATTGACAATATTTATCTTATGGCTTCAGATATAAAAAAGTTCATTGCATTGTTGTTGTTCTGAAAAAATGATGGTCTACAAAAATATTCATTCTGCAAGATATTTTCCTTATCAATGGTTGCTTTTTCAGTTTTTCCTATTGACATCTTCTTTTATTTAATAAAAACTTGCTATAGAAGTTAGGGTTGTTGATCATTGTGATTCTGTTGTGTATATTTAAAAGACACTTAGTCCTCCGTTTAGGGTTAGTCGTTTAGTTTGTCTTAAAGAGCAACATTTGTATTATCTTGTTGTAGTTGTTTCGACTTGTGTTAGAAGAAGGGGATGTTACATGTATTGGAGACATACTTCATTCTTCTTACTATTGTGCATTATGATTTACTGAGAAATAAATTCTCTAAGCTTTAAGGGAGCCTAAGTTATTCCAACAAAGAAGTTTTTGTTCAATGTAAATATATACAACAATGTGAGAGAGAGTCTCCCAAACTTGAGAGCCTTAGAGGAGCCTAAGATCATCTTCACTAAAAAATAAACAACAAATGAAAAATTTGGAGGTAGAAGTAGTATCGAAGATTTAATTTTTTTTTTTTTAAAAAAAAATTGTTACTAAACTAGGTTAATATATATATTTTTTAAAATTGATTGTTTTAGTCCAAAAAAATATATATTATTATACTAACAATAGAGATATTTTTAATTTAAGATATTTTTCACTAAGATATTAACTGTTTCCGTTCATATACCAATTGGAAGAGTAGTTTGGTTAACTTTTTAAAAGTTCAATAGTATATTTAGAAACTTTTCAAAAGTTTAGTAATATTTTTTAAACAAAAATTTTAACGGTTCCATCCAAAACTAATGGTCAGAGTATCTTTGAAATAGTTTTGAAAGTTTGAGGGTACCTTTGAAACTTTTGAAAGTTTATGTTATATTTTCCACAAAATGCGAAGTTGAAGGGCATTTTTTATAATTTAGCCTCTTTATCATTATTATTGTGACAAAATTATTATAAAAAAATGTCATAAACTTTAAATGTAAAAAAATGCACCAAGAGTTTCAAAAGTTTTAAATTACACTTGAACATCTAAAATGAGTTCAAAAATACTCTTACCGTTACTTTTGGATGAAAATCGTTTATGCTTTATGCCAAAAGTACTCAATTTTCAAAAGTTTAAAAAATACACTTAAACATTAAAAAAAAAAAAAATTAAAAATTTTCTTAGTGTTATATGCACAGAAATCTATCTCTATTTTCCATTTTTTTTCTCTCATCCCTTCTTCAATACCCTCTTACTTCCCTTTCTTTTAACTATTTGACACTTGGTTATCTAAACATAGATAAATAAATAAAATCGTACACTTTAATCAAGGTATATGAACTATAATAAGAAGAAACATAATAAATAAAGGACCAAATGATTTTAAGACTTAAATATTTTAATAAAGTTGTACGTGAGTATTTGAGTGTCTATAAATAGCCAACTATTTTTATTTTTTTACTATTTATTTTTTAGGCTAAAACGAGGCAAACACCCCCATAAAACTACATTAAACACTCCTCATGAATGAGGGAAATGATAGAATTTGGAAAACTACCCTTTCAAACAAAAGAATCTCCCAAGGGGGACGCCAAAGCAGTAAAAAAGTGGATAACTGTGTTTTCTTCTTTAGGGGCGAAGAACGAACAAACAACATTTAAAGAGAAAAATCTCATCAACGACAAAACCCAGTTCAAATAGATCAGAAATGATTTGTTGAGAAAATTGGTGTAAACTAAGAATTGAAAAATTAAGAGAACTTTGAATATCTATATGAAAAAATTGAGGATATCTATATAGTTTAAGTTATTTTGTAACGAGGAATTAACGATTTTTGTTCAAATATTAGCGGTGGAGGTATATTTGAACTTTTATGAGGGTATTTTTGAAACTTTTGGAGTATTTTTTACACAAAACACTAACGATAACAATATTTTTGAACTCATTTTAGAAGTTTAAATGTATTTTAAACTTTTGAAACTTCATGAGTATTTTTGACACGAAGTATAAAACTTAGGGACAATTTTTATAATTTAACCTTTTATTATTTTAGTACAATTCAACCTTAATACCACTTCGTCACAAAAAGACTATTTAAGATGCTTACATGAAATATAATGTTTTAAATTTATATTTTTTAAATAAAACAGGGTGTTGGTAATTTTTTTTTTTTTTTAAAAAAAAATTCAATCTATTTTCTTTCTAATTTCCATCTTATTTGAGTATGATCGTTGAATTCTTAATTAAATTCCAAAAAAAAAAAATCTTTCTCAAAACTATTTTTTTTAGTTTTTAAATTTTGACTTGATTTTTTAAACTATCGGTAAAAACTGAAAAGAAATAACAAAGGAAGAAATTTAGAGGTGAAAGTAGTGACTATAAACTTAATTTTAAAAAAGAAAAACAAAAAACAAGACCGTTACTTCACTTAAAAAAAAGATAGATGGAAAAGATTGATCAATACAACTTTACTGCTGTTTCCTCAGTGTCTCTTCAATTTCTCTTAGGGAATGCTTCTTACATTTCTTCCTTCCCACCAATCTGAGAACACTTTCCACATGTGTCAACAAAAACCAGAGCACAAAAATGATGAAACAAACACTTTGAGCAGTGTTTCAAGGATTTACAAACTACAAATCCGTGCCTTTCATAAATACACACCAAAATCAACTAAAGCTGAAGACCTAAATTGTTAGATTAGCTTAGAGACCAAAAGCAACTGGAATTCAACATCCAAGGAGAACAGATTAAAAGAAGGAGTAGCCCCATGGTAGGAACAATGTCATGTGAACTCGCCCGTCCATACATTAAACTTTTAAATGTTGCCACGTTCAAATTTACCATCCATCAGGCATCGTATGAGAAAAGTTCAATAGAACTTCTATCCTATAATCACGTAACACATAAAACAGAAAAACAAAAGAAAACATACCAAGTAATAATGCATAAATTAAGTCATATACCATATTTATCAACTTAGATAGCTATCCATAAGAAAACGTATCAAGTAATAATGCATCCATAAGAAAACATGTAAGATATATGGACGTCAAGTATACTTTTAACCCTAAACTAATCAACTATTAGTACTTCACTTCACCAGTAAACTACAATTATATTGCCCTTGATTTACTTACTCCAACAATCTGTAGTGACCTAGAAGAGTTAGAGGTTTAAGTTTACAAGATGCAGCTAAGGTAAAACAAACCAGATGCAGAGAATTTCTGAGAAGTAGAAGAATCCTGCAGGAACAATAAGTTTCCCAAATGCCATTTCCTCAGCTGTAACATTTATTTATAAATTAACATGTATACCAGCAGTTCTAGAAGGAAACTAGTAGCAAATGGAAACAATACCAACAATGTCTAAACAATCAGATCAGGGAATGGATTATCATGCCAGTTGTAATTGAAGTATTTATATAATTAAATTTCTCGTGTCTCGTTAATTTAAGTTGTTAGGTCAACCAATAATTTAACATCGTATCACCAGGAGGTTTTGAGTTCAAATCCATGTAATGTCATATACTCGCCCTTTAGTATTGACTTTTACTTGTTGGGTTCAACATTCTATAAATCTCCAACCCCACAAGTCACCATAAGCGAAGGAGATTGTTGAAGTATGTACGTAATTAAATTTACCTAACCATTGGCTTAATTTTTTCGGTCAATCAATGAATTTACATGACTTCTTATTGTAAATTTGTGTGTTTCAAAGAGGCTTTTCTTATAAAGAAGAGGAATGTCCTACAGAAGAATGAAAGAATGTAGAAGGATCTAAAACACTATGCAGCAAGAAAAAGGACTCAACAATAAAGAAGAACAAAAGAATCAGAAAAAAGGCTATACCAACCTGAACATAAGCCCACATTGCAAATACCTTCTTTCATCCGTACAAAGATATACGAATGTCCCTAGGCGGAAAGAGTTGATACCGTTTTGAAAGAACAAGATAGGACATTTTCATGCGTGTTCAGTTTCTACTACAATCCACGACCAAGGAAGAAAACAAAGTTTTTCACATTCCGTAGTCTAAACATAGACCACTCTCCAAGAAAACTGCAGAAAAATGGGTCATCTATAAAAAAGAACTTCAAGTTGTGCGATAGAAGATTCACAGACAGTGTAAAGTGACAAATAATCCTAAACTTTGGACAAGGTGGAACTCAAACCCTGTTATCCTACAAGGCAATCAATCTAGCTGTAAGTTGATTGTTTGTGAGTATATTAAACACAATTTCAATGAAACATGAAACAATTTTCTACAACTGATTTTTTTCTCTTTTTCTATGGAAAATCATAGACTACAAATGATGATTGCAAATGCATCTTTAGGCTTGAGAAAAAGAAAGCCATTCTAAACAACAAGCAAATCTAAAAGGCAGCTCAATCCAGCAACTCTGCCCTACTGAGAACAGAAAAATAACACAAAAGGAGGATATATCAACTTGTTGACAATAATAACTCGGCTGAAGTAGTAACCAGTAGGAAGAATTTACCTAATGGAACATCTTTTCACAATGCTGCTCAACTGTCTCCTCTCCTCCTCAGAAGAAAGATGGACATGGCTTGATGAATCCATGAACAGTTTTTCTGTCAAATCCATGATCAAGGAGCTCATACAGTCTACTGACCCTCACATTAGCTCTTTTCATGATAGAATGAGGAAAAATAAAGATGCCAGGAAAAAGAAAATTCATGTTGGCACTCAGCCACACAAGCATTAATACTCAAGATGCTATCTGAAGAAGGCAGCCTCACCTAACCATTTCTTAAATGTGCAGTAAAGAAGCAGAAACACATGAACACTTGTTTATCTCATGCAAGTTTGCTAGCAAAATCTGGAGCCTTTTGGATGGAAACTCCTATTCAAAAGGACATTAATGACCTTCTTCAAGAGATATTGGCAGGGCATCCTTTCAAGAAGGAAAAGAAAATTTTCTGGCCCTCCACATTAGAGCCTCCCTTTGGTGTATTTAGAACATGTTTTTCAACCGCAAATTCGAGGCTTTCCACAAATTACTTGATGATGTTTGGTTATGGCCTTAACTTGGTGTAAATATTTTTTCAGGCCTTTTACAAATGATAGTCTATATGACCTTTGATGAGTTGGAGGGTTATTTTTTAACTCTCCCACTATGGAATCTTCCCTTTTGTCTATTTCTTCATCAAAGAAAAATTTATTTCTCATTGGCAAAATAAAAAGAAAAATTACAAAAACAAAAACAAAAACACAAAACAAAAGCAATTTCAAAAGACTGACCCCATTATTCTCTAATCTCTATTCTTGCCCTTATTGTTCAGTCAAACATAAAACTAGTATGTGAATTTGAGATTAAGCAGCATCTCAGACTATTAATTTTGTGTGAACAGAGAACGAAAACGCAAATGTACAAAGAATACAAGTATCGAAGAAAGAGTAATTGAAATCTAATAGAGAACTTAAAAAATCACTATGATGACAATTGACATATAATAGTTTCTCTGAACAGTTTAGATATGGTGCTCTATAAGCATTCCTGAGCTTAAAAACTACCATCAAAACATTTACAGGTGGGAAAACTAAATGAATATATCCGTTTTCATTGTCAGTTAATTCAGTGCCTTGAAATCATCATCTTTCTCTAAAATGGGATCCAAACTCTGAGCAAAAGAAGTAGAATCAGAACATCATTAAATTTGTGGCAGTCCCAACAACAAACGGCTCCATAACTAACCGAGTCAAGAAGTAAAACATGACACCCAAAGCGATAGATATGGGAAGTGCAGGCAAAGCTCGATGACAAACTGATAACAAAATGAGAGTGCATCCAAGTCCAGAGATGATAGCGAGATAACAAGCATAAACTGTCATAAGATCATACATTGCAGCTCTACCCACGAGGACACTGTAGAATACAAAGTCCCCAAGACCAAGCCTAATACCTCTACTTGTAACCTCAGTTTGGGCAACCCTTTCCATTTCTATCTGGTTTTGCAAA
This sequence comes from Cucumis cinereus, assembly GCA_037974625.1. Classification (NCBI taxonomy): domain Eukaryota; kingdom Viridiplantae; phylum Streptophyta; class Magnoliopsida; order Cucurbitales; family Cucurbitaceae; genus Cucumis; species Cucumis cinereus. The sequence continues at coordinate 9,465,882 of JBBPDJ010000023.1, read as the reverse complement.
CTGGGCAGTTCAACCAGAGGAGACAATTCCCCATCTATATGGATTTCAGTTTCTCTGTTGCCAAAGTGTCGTCGCATTTCTGGAGTAGGAACTCCGGTTGAGTAACCAGATGATCCACTATCTGATGAGTGCCTTTCTCGACTGTAACTTACTAATGGCGACCTTTCCCCTTCATCTCCATTTCTTTCAACCTCTTCGCTCCGAAAATTCTGATTGCCAGCAGCAGGGCGATCAGAATTATGAAGGTTTTCACCCCCATTACGGTTGAAATTGTTATCTGAATGTGCCTGAAGCTCTATTGATCCAGAATCTGAGACCCCAGCAACCAAAAGTCCCAATCCCCCTCGATTCTCCGGACCCCTTGACACTGTAGGCCGAGCCTCATAAACCAGAGCTGGAAGCTCTTCGTCCCTGCTCGAGGCCAACTCCACCAACAGCTTAAGAGGTCCACCAGGAGCTAGAACAGCCACCAAATCATAAAGAGCCAAGGCTACAAGCAAACTCCAAGTAGTCCACTCAGGTAGCTTCGTGAACCACGCAGCCACAATTATCCCCAAAAACACCATATACGATTGCCTCATGATGATGGGGATTCCTCCCGAGAACACCGCCAGCACACCCACCACCGTAAAGTTGAACAATAAAATCAAGCAAGTAATGGAATCAACCGGTATAGAAAAATGCTGGATAATAGACAAGAAGATGGAGCCTCCCATGGAACCAAGGACGAAAAACGCAGAAAATCGCATGTAATTCTTCAAGAAATTGGTAAAGTTGTAGTAATAAAGAACAACGAGAAGGAAAGTAACAACGGCGATGAGAATGACGAAGACCAAGGCATTGAGAAGAGCACCTTCGAGCTTCTGAGTGGCGGAATCAGAAGGGCTCTCGAGGTAGACGAGATTCGCGGCGGTGCGAATCGGGGCGGAGGCGAGAGGGTCGGCGGAGGAGAGAGAATAGACCAATAAAACGACGAGAAGCATACAGATTGAAACCGGAGACATGACGCCGATGATCTCCACGCCGATCGTCTCCAGTATACTCGATTCCATGCTGGTGGATTCCGGCGACGGCGAGCAGTTGGGATAAAATTAGAGATTCTGGGTTTCGAGTGCCATTTCAACGACTAGCGAGGAGGGAGGAAGAAAGAGGAAAATTTATGTCTCGACGCTACTCTAATGTAGACTTGTTAAATTGGTTTTTTTTTTTTTTTTTACTTTTATTTTCTTAAACTACCTTCCAAAATGAAATTAGGCTATGTTCATCAAAAGTTAGTCTAATTGAGATTTCATTATAGATGAATCGTAATATTTTTTTATTACAAATATAATTGGATTATTGATTATTACGTTTATTCTCATTTTAGTGTTACCATCATCGTTAAATTATCGTTTTACCCTAATGTTAATAAAAAAGAGAAAGATAACAATAGATGTGACAGTTTCATAATTCTCATACTATAACAATACATATAATGACAACGAAAAAATATAGTGGGTTCTACATAATTTTCAACCACAATTAGATTGAGTACCCTCAATTCCTCAACTAGATTGCATGATTTGATTATAGATTTCGAGGAGCCTCATAATTCATTACAATTACTAAGTAAACAACAACAAAAGTAATCAATTAGCAGTTCAATTTTTACCTTACAATTGATGGATTACCTTTCGCCTGGGGTAAATGTGACCTTAGTTCAATCGATATAATACTTATATTATCAATTCCGAAGTTGGACGTTTGATTCTCTCACTCTATATATTCTAAAAGTTTTACCTTTCATACTATTTTTAATAGAATACAAGTAAAACATAATAATAGACAAACTGTAAGATTACATCACGTGAAAACAATCATAGAAAATCGTTTTAGATGCAAGAGAGTGCACTAGTGCATTTTAGTCTCGAACATGAGAGAAAACTCCCAAAACATAACCTCAAGTCTTTGCCTCTGCGATAAAGTAAGAGACATCTTGATATCATCGATAGTGTTCTTATCAAAGTGTATTTTAGCAAGTTGATCATCTCCAAGTAATAAAATTCAACCAAAAAGTTTGAATGAAGAATTTGGCAAGTGATTTTCATCTCAAGACAAATCACCATCATTTCAAATCTCTTTACCTCGTCACATCTAGGAATGAATTTTGAACCATAAGACGAATAGGACCTAGAAGGTCCCAAAGCCTGTACCCCAAGTCTTCCACTTTAAATATAGGACTCTAAGCAACATGAGTGTTCAACTTCTAAAATGTCAACTCAGGTGGTTGTCACCAAGTAGTAGTGATTTTAGATGGACGAATCTCCATCACGTCTTCTCATCGGACCCCATCTCACTAATTCATCTCTCATGTATATTTAATTTCAAACCCAAAAAATGGCTTTTAACATTAAAAACTTCCTGCTTGGTGAGGTGCTAAATGACCCGTGACCAATGGATTTGAAGAATTGTGTATGCATCATCTTGAAGAAAGATCGTTTGAATTATCTTCTCCTTTCATTGACCCGTGTCCAAAACAAAATATGCCACATTACGACCTTGAAAGTGAGGGACACCAAAGTGGTTTTAGTAACAGTCTCTAAGAAGTCAAAAGGATCGTTATTAAATTAAATTGACTATTCATTAACAACTCTTCATCGAAAGTCATTCTCAAATAGAGATCAATGCCTCAGAATGCTCCACAAAGCATATAAAGGATTGTGTCCCAAACTTTCATCCAAAAAATTACTAGTTTTGAAATACTTACTCCCCTGACCAATTAAATAATATTAATAACTCCAAACCAAACTAAAACCTTAAACACTAAACCCTAAAAATCAAATGGCAGGAAAAGAAAATATAAAGAATGTAAATTTGATAGTCTAGGAATTGGATTCCACCCATATATAGAATTTGTGACGAGAGATAATTAGTTGCAAATATTATGCTTAGCCTACTCGCTTGGAAGCCAACACAAGAGTCCTCATTGATTAATTAATTAATTAAACTAAAAGCTAGGTCTATTAGGTTTGATAACGTCCAAAAGAAAACCTAACATTCACATTAAGACTAGCAAATTTCCGTAAGTCCATTAATTTCTTGGGTTAGAGTAAGTTATGAACCGAATCAAGTGAATCTACCAATTTGTTGCTAAATGGTTATTCTAAACAACTTATCTATTACCACACAACCATTCTTTACCATTACTACTTTAAGATTAACACATGATTTACCCACATCATATCTTATTCTTTAGCTTCACAATGAAAATAATGAAAATTGGCACGACATCCATTAATTTGAAGCGTAGAAGTGATATTGCATTTCACAAATTCAAGGAAAGAAAGATCACTCTGACCTAATCATGTGGGAGATTAAAATTATCTATCGAGCACAATTCATAATCAACTAGATCCAACAAGGACAAATCCATCTTCCACATAACCAAATGCAGATATTGCTCATCCACTCAATCATACACATTGCCTAACTTCACAACAACCACCACATTCTTACCATTTCAGTGGTTAGTTAGGGTATGTATGCATCAGACCCAATAAATAAACATTGTTAGTAATGACACACCTGAGAGGATGAACACAAATTGGGAGGGAGAAATTATTAGAATTAAAACATTTCTATATTTTGTATGGGGTCTCACCACAATATCATTGAAAAAATTAAAACATTTCTTACCATCATCCATCCACCTACAGTTCTATCAAAATCTTGTAACCTAACTAATAATTGTATTGTATCCTCAAACTTTAAAAGAATGAAAATATACAAATTCTAATTTTAGGAAAATTAGGATTGCAATGGATATTTTTCAAAAACTATAAAAAAAAAAAAAATTTAAAAAAATTCAAATTAGTAAATAAACCTTTTTTTTTATAATTTTTAAATAAATTATCTATCTTATTTACATTAAATTTATGAAAACATGGAAATGAAAATATATATATATATTTTTTTTTATTACAACAACCTCTTGTAAATTGCAATTGCAATCAAATTGCTCATTCCAATTTTATAAAATATTATATTATAATTTATATTTGAAAAATAATAATATTAATATTAATACCATAATTTATTCTCACCCAAATACCCAACCTTTCTGGCACCTACCACTTACTTCTGTTCTCTTCTCAACCCTTATCTCTCTCTATCTCTCTCTCTCTTTGCTTTGTAAATTCTCTCATGGCGACGGTTCTCAGAACTCCATTTTTTCAGGCAACTCCTCCGGCCAGTGTTTCCGCCATTTCCTTATCCAAATCCACCCTAAAACCCTCTTCTTTATCCTTTACAACCTCTCACTCTTTCATTTGTTGCATCAATTCCTCCAAGTTTTCAACTCCTCCTCCTTCTCTCCGGTTCCCCAAGCGGCCTTTTGCTTCCTCTGGTGAAACGGAAATTAGCGAACTTGAAGAGGAAGTTCGCGATTCTGAGGCTGAGGTACTCTTAATTCTTCTTCTTCTTCTTCTTCTTCTTCTTCTTCTTCTGGGAGTTGCTGTTTCTTTACCCTACTTTTGTGGTTTGACTCTTTAATTGGTTTGGTTAGATAGTGTTGGTGGGTATTTCTTTATGCTGTGCAATTGGTAGGAATAGGATCTCATTGTTATTATCTAATGTTATCAATTTGACTTTGGAGTGGAGTGAGATTGCTTCTTGCTTTGCTGTTTGATAATGGAAACAGTTAGTAAGTGGGAATGTGGCATTCTGGCATTATCTTCAATTCATTGTCTATTTCTGGGTTCTTAATTACTCAACCGAATGATATCTAGGAAGAGATTTAAAGACAAATATGTTCAGAGTTTTAGACCCTTCTCCAATCTCACCTTTGGAATATCCCACTCAATATCTCAATTTTTTTTATGGTAACTAAACAAATGAGTATCGAAGCAGTTTTGGTAGTTCTGGGCCCATGATTCGAGTTTGGTCTAATCATTCTTATTGACACCTTTCCCGTATTGCTTTTAGTAAAGTTTATGTGAAAAAGAAGATACCAATGCTTTTCTCCAAGTTTAATACTGAATAGTTTCTGATTCCTCTATGTGTCCTATGCAACTTTGTGGAGACTACAATAATATAATCAAATGATGGGTCTATAAGCTCCATTCAATTCAAGACTAAAATTTAGATGTTGAAATAACATGGTCCGTAAAACAAAAATTGTGGTCGTTTAGACCTAACTTGGATATTGGATTTTAGAGAGTGTAATAACTTCTGACTATGGAAAATTAATTTGAATGGCATGGATTTAGATTGTTTTAATTTTGTACAGAAATCGTGCCCTTGCACTTCCTTGTTGCTCATATATTTATGTAACAGGATTCTTCTGTTAGTTATACCGGTGTAGAAGATGCTACAAGTGATAATGACATAAGTGACGACTCAGAAGTTAATGCTCAGGATTCCACTCAGTCAGTCATTGTAGCAGCGCTTCAGTCCTATAAGCAGGCATTAGCTGATAACAATGGAGCTCAAATAGTTGAAATAGAGTCTTTTCTGAAGTCAATTGAAGATGAAAAGCTTGCAGTTGAAAGGAAGTTGAATTCCTTAATTGAAGAACTTTCTGTAGAGAAGGATCGAGTTTTGAGGATCAGTGCTGACTTTGATAATTTTCGGAAGAGAACAGAGAGAGAACGTCTTTCATTGGTAAAAAATGCTCAAGGAGAAGTAGTAGAGACTTTATTAGGTGTCCTGGATAATTTTGAGAGAGCTAGGGAACAGATCAAGGTGGAGACAGAGGCAGAAGAGAAGATCAATCAGAGCTACCAGAGCATCTATAAGCAGTTCACTGAGATTTTGGGCTCCTTGGGTGTAGTTCCTGTTGAGACAATTGGGAAACCGTTTGACCCACTGGTGAGTTTTTTCTTCTTGTCAAGTTATCATTCTTGCGTCTCATGTGCCTCGTTTCCCCCTTATTCATCAAAGTTGAATCACTATTAATCAGTTAGTAGAGCCTAATAAGTGAACTTGTATTCCATGTGTGAACCTGTAGTCTCTTTTATTTAACATGACCGTACATTTTCCTTGACACTTTCCATATTGGTAACTTCTTAAAACTTAATGTCGGTGAACCTGTTTTCGTTAACAAATTGTTCTCTTCTTAAAGTATCTGACCATGGTGGATTAAATGGTGGTATATATTTAATACCATTTATTCCAGTAAGATTGAGGTCAGACTCTAGAAACTTGTGGAACTGTAGGACCTTTCCTTGGAAAAGTTACGATCATGACCGGATGAACTTTCTCTGATATCTGATCTTGTAATCTCAAATATGAATATAGTTTAAAACCTAGCAACCCATGAAGTTGCCTTTATTTATGTCTATTTTGACCATAGGAAAACCAAGAGTTGTGATCAGCTAATGTGAAGACCGAATGATTTCAGTAGCCATCACTTTTGTTTCGCATTTAAAATGATGAGAGTGTAAATCAAATTTTCCTTTATGATTTTTTTCCCAAAAGTATGTGATGTAAATTATTGGTGGAGTTCCCTGGATCCATCCATAAGAAGTAATGCATCTTATATGGGTTATTTTTCATGGAAAAGGATCAAAGAAGAGAAAGTTACTTTGGAAGTGTGCTATCTTGGATCCGTTATCGGTTATATGGTTGGAGCTCAATAAAAGAATTATTGAAGATAAATTTGAAGATCTAGACCAGGTTCAGAGTGAATCTGATAGTATCATTGTTGGAGCAATTGAGCAAAAAGGTCAAGGACTTTACTAGTTCTGCCAATCAGGCTATTTCATTCAATAGGTGATTTTTCCTCGACAATTTTATCTTTCAAGGAGGCCTTCTCCTGAAATATTGTAACTTATTCAAATTGTTATTATCAATGACAAAGCTATTAGTTCTATCTGACATTGTGACTAATCTCTTGTATCTGTTAAAGTTTTCGACTATCTTCGATCTCATCGAATTCTAAGGTAATGTGTTCATGTGTTTTTATTTTTGAATTATATTTGATATGCATTTAAAACTAGCATGGCATGATCAAACATGGAACTAATCAGGGACCTGCTTTTTTATCTCTATCTCTTTTTGGGGCCAAGTTTGGTAAGTTGAAACTTCTTTAATCAATTTCTTCCTACAGCTTCATGAAGCAATTATGAGGGAGGACTCCACAGAGTTTGAGGAAGGTATCATACTCTACGAGTTCCGTAAAGGATTCTTGCTTGGTGATAGACTCTTGCGTCCATCAATGGTGAAAGTTTCAGCCGGTCCTGGGCCTGAAAAGTCAGATGAAGCAGCGGCAGCAGAAGAACTTGATTCAAGTGAAGAGTTTGCGAACTCTGAATCAGAGTCTTCTTAAAACTCTGAATCCTCTCGACCACAATCCAATTTTGAATATAGTCTGAATCTCCTTTATGCCTGATAAGAGACTGGAGATGGAGTTTATTGTTGTTATTATTAGTGATCAAGCTTTTGCAGGCAGAGAATTTTGATATTTGATTTCAGGGAATAGCTATTGATTATGAAAAATTGTTGTTACCATGAAGATAATCACTTAGTGAAATGATGTATTTGATATACAAAATAATTCTCTTCCTGAAAACTTTTTTGCTATATAACATGTTGAGAGAGAATTTACCAAAGTTTCTATTGTAAAACTTTGTAGAATTTGTTGAATGTGCCTTATTGTAAAACTTTGTAGAATTTGTTGAATGTGCCTTAGATTTCTGAGGTAAAAATGGGATGGTAGGCCTCTATTGTAGTGTTTATTTGAAGGAAGTTGAAATCACTTCTCATTTTTATTTCTGTTCATTGTTAAGTTCTAGCAAAGAATGAAGTGCAGGATTGTTTCCAACTTACACTAATAACCCATGTTGAAATCAAGTATTAAGTATTATTTCATCGACTTCTTTAAGGAGGTTGAAGAGTATTGTACTTGTAATTTTGAATTCTTCATGTTCATTTTCTTAAATTTACGTCTGTTCCAAGGTTTAATTTTATGATAAATTAGCTGAACACAGTTCGATTGATTAAGTATACTTTGCAATTAGATGGAATTTATAATCACGTGTCTATAGTTGGAGGCACTGATTAAAATGAAATTTCAATTTAAATATAACTATATAGTCATTATAAAAATGTTGCAGCTCAAATTAATAATAAAGTTAGCTTTTAGTAGAACCAACCAATAATCTTGTTTTTCACGTGGATCTCTATATGTGTATGTGTATGTATATGCTTGCATGTTTATATAGATATTAAAAACATAAAACAGTGGTCATGAATGATTTAGTCCTCAATTAATTTAGGTCAATGTTTACTTTCTTTAAACATAATCCATCGACGGTAATATGAAAAACGAATCCCATTTGTTTACACTTCTTTACAAGTGTAATGTAATCGTAATGAAATGTAGTGTAGGACCGATTATCGAATTTGTAATCAACAAACATAAATCGATCGCAGAAAGGTCACATTTGATTATTATGTGGGACTACACCCTTTTTTTTTACTAAGTTATGTCGTTTACCCCTTCGTTTAGTTATAATGTTTTAATTAAAGAGAAATATGTATTATGGTAATCATCTATATTTCATTACCTTTCTCCGTGGAAGTAAAACAACCCCAATGAATCTTTTATTATGATTGCATCAGTTTGAAATCTCGTTTCATTTATAATTGAAATCCTTTGCGATTGACACATGAATGTAACCCACTACGATTACAACAATTTTAATTACGAATTTATAAACGTGGCCTGAGTTTAAAATGGAAGGGAAGATGTAATCTTCAATCTAACCTTTTGGTCTAAGGTACAATTTAGGTCCGTTGGGTTCAATTTATTTAGTCGTCTAAGCAACATAATGTTGAGACAAGAAAAGTGCATCAAGTTCAAAAGATTCAAATTATTGACTTATACAATATAATGTACAATTATAATTCATTTTAAGTTTGAATATTACTTTCTACCCATATACATACTTTCAACTTTGGTTCATTTTGACTTCTATAGTTTTAAAATGTTTATTTTGATCTATTATCTAAATCTTATCTATTTTAATCTCTATAATTTTAAAATTTTAATTTTGAGTCAATTCACTTTTTTATTTTCATTTTCATCGCATTTTTTGGACCAAAATTTTAACATTACACTTCATTAATTAAATCTATCAAATTGTAGCTATAACTTTTTGTTAAAGAGATTTTGTTGGGTTTACATTTTTGTGTTAAAATGTTAAAATAAGAATTTGAAAGGAGTAAAGTGAATATTTTAGAAATGGAAAGATCAAAATTAACCAAAACAAATAATCGATGTAAGAAGTTGTTCAAAAAAAATGCATAGATCAAACTCCTTAGTTCAAAAGTGTTTTGTGCAATTTTTCAATTTAATTTTGACGATGACGTATTTTCTTCCTTCATAAATCCTAGTAGAAAACTTGCAGGCTAAATAAAATGGTCGAAAAACATCCATAGCTTCTTGCACATAGGATTGTAGGAAGATGGTCGCTTTATAACGAATGTGAGTCATAAGGAATTGAGAATTCAAAACCCACCTCAAACCCAATAAACCAAATATGAAACCCGTCCTAACCCGATCTCGTTACAACCTCCTAAACATCCCTTGGTGTTAAGAATTCACGTCGAAGATGGAATTGGGGTCGAGGACGGGCCGAATAATTTGTATAAATATCAAAGGTATCACATATTACAGACCAAAATTGTTAATGTCGCCGACCTGTTGCCATCCCTAGCTAATTGTAATGTTTGATTTACCATTAAATTTTTTAAAAAAATCTAAATTTTGGATTAAGCTTTCATTTGATCCCTAGATTTCAAGATATTCTACATACATTCTTAAATTTTGAATTTGGTTTCATTTTAGTTATTAAGTTTTAAAGTATTACAATTCCAGCCTCAAAACTTAAAAATCTATATGTTATAGACCACGACAGATCAAGATAGACTATTACATGTATCTATTATAATAGTCTATTTTGGTATATTGCGATCCATCGTAGATAAGACGGTAAATTTTGCTATATCTGTAAGTATTTTGGTTGATTTTGAATATAGTTCCAAAAGCTATGTAAAAAGTTAAATCACTCTTTTCATGGGTGAAAACCAAGAACACAGAAAGAATTCATCAAAGAAAGTTTTGAGGAATAGGGAGGAAAATGACTAAATAAAAGTTCGGCTCTTGAAAGAAATGCCACCTTCAATTGCTAAAACCATTTAGCCCGGTCGAAACATAATTAATGTTCAAAACATAAAAGTTCTCAATGAAAGAGAAACATATTGATAAGAGATAGACTAACCTGAGCATTAGCTCAAATGCTTAAGACATGTGCTCCCGAATATCTGAACATAGTTCAAATGGTTAAGACATGTGGTTCCGAATAAGACGAGATCTTCGAACACCATGCCACACCCTGTACAAATATATATATTGAGAGAGAGAGTGGGGGCATCCTGTTATAAACTTATAGCTCACAGCTTCTCCTTTCCATTAGAGATACAATGCTTTGGACTTGATACAAGAGAGGAAATTCATAACAATTTTACTCTATTTTCATGATTAAAGGTGTGGTCGTTTTTATTTTTTATTTTTTTCTTTTTCCTTTCTATCTTTTTTTTTTTTTTTCCCTTTTAAATTTTATTACAATGCAATTGGAAGAAAAGGTAAAATCAGATAGAGAGAACTATGGCTGAATCAAGAAGCTAATGATGGGAGAAAGAAGATTATCTTCTCAAGAGATTGTAGGCTGGCAATTCTTTCACACTCGAGGTATCTTCAAGTTCAAGCTCACGTTCTAACTGACTTCTGGTAGACTTCAAAACATCCTGAAAAGTAAGAATTAAAGTAAGAGATGATGATGATTCTTCATTTCAGCATTGTTTATGGACTTGAATGGTCAGATATTTGAAGATGTTATTTACATTGAAGTCCATATAGGAAGCGCGCTTTGCGAGCCATTGGGCGTCCATCAATTGGAAGGCTACACAGAAGAGGTTATCAAATGCCATCTCATCATGCTCTAGAAGTTCTAAGAAACGAATCCCTGCCGACGAACTTGGCTTCCCTGCAACAAAATATTACTACAATTGTTTATTACGGGCTCAAGATTCTCTCAAGAATGTTTTAATGACATAATAATATAACATAAGCATATTGTTTTTATATTTGTGAGTGTTTGGACTAGCTTACGCTCACCTCGACTAATCTCAAGGGACAACCTATGTAACCCTACAATATTTGGATCTCGAGGAAACTTGGGAGATATTAAATCCTAGGTAGATGACCATCATGGATTGAATCCATGACTTCTTAACCTTGTATCAAAGTTATGTTCCCTATTTACCACCAGGCACACCATGATGGTTTGAGCATCAATTTGTTTTAGAAACAAATTTCTTTGGGAAAAAGATAAAAGGAAACAAGGTCATAAAAAAAAATAATTAAAAACTCACAGAAACTCACTAAAGAAAAGGAGTTCCAACATGGTAAATTGATGCCTATAGAATAATTAGAAAATGTCTTGACCAAACATCCATCTTACCTGATTGGAGATCTAACATTTGCACCAACATAAACGAAATGTTAATACCGGCAACAGCAAACGGATATTCCCACTCAGCTCTCTTACCATCCTTCTTATACAACAATCTGCGGAATGACTCCTGTACTCATCCAACGGAGCATTTACATTGATTAATCACTGACAGAATATTTTGAATTTAGCCAAAAAGGAAAGAGATAATATCACTTGGAGATCTAATTAGAACTATTTGCAAAGCTGGACCAACTTGCATGCTCACATCCAAAACACGACAAAATAAGCGAATCTAGCAGTACACATTCAGCAAGTCCTGAATAATTTAAGCCAAGTAAAAGTAGCAGTCGATCACAATAGTAGGAACGATAAATATCATACTTTTAACTATTTTTTGTCCTCAAAGCTTCATAAATCCTCACTGAAATGACTTAAAAAAACATAATGCTTCTCCATGTCCCGCTTTTAACCACTAGTGAAGTAATTCAATTCCGTGGTTCATGAATCAACTACTGTAAGGGTAGTCATTAAATATTTTCATTTAGTACTTATATAATGACAGTAGTTATGTAGTTTTCAATGTGAATCCTGTACGGCACTCGTGTTTTCATACAAACAAAGATAGTTACATTTATTACTATATGCCAGATCAAAGAATCAGGTATATAGAACATAAGAGAAAAGATAGAGCATTAAACAAAAGAAGAGAAAATATTAAAACATAGGAAAAGGAAACAAACCGGATATGTCTGGGCAAAGAAGATAAGATTTTCTAGTGAAACAAATCCACCACCTCTACAAAAATATAGAAGAATACTAAATATTAACAGAAGAGGGATGAAACAAACGAAGCATCATTTCGAAAGATCAAAGATTGTACTCACCTAAAATCTGTTGAAGGATCGGTGCCTTGCCAACCCATGTCCTTCCAGAGCTCAGATTTGGGAGATGGAAGCTCTCTGTCTGGATATGCCAACCTCCATAACCTTTTCAGAGCATCCTACAATGCACGAATTCAATTACTTTTCTATCCCAAAAAATGGAGTGAATAGCCAAATTCCGGTCACACAGTCTTTATTGTATTTTATTTTATAATTGATTTGTTTTATATTCGCGAGTGTCCGGACCACACACCTCAACTAATGTCACTGACTAATCTCACGGGACAACCAGTGACACTAGTCGAGGTTTCTAATCATCCATTTGAATTGTAATAGAACACTGGAGGTAGAAGGAGTTTTTGTTATACACATCAAGGAGATGTCTACACAAGTCACTAGGTCTAACATCCAGAAAGAAGAAAGAGTATGTTATGAAGTACCTTTACGTTTTCAACAACTAGAAACACCCTCCCTATTCCAAACACTCATGTTTGGCTACAATTTTGAAGCGAAATTCGATGGTTTTTTTTTTCTTCAAAAAAACCAAACTGTTAAGTGCTATATCAACACTTCACCCTTAATCTCTTGTAGAAAAATGGATTACTTTACTAAATACTCTCTACTACCTTCTATTCACACAAATTCTCTCGTTAAGCTTTCATCACAAAAATCCTCCCTCCAATTATTCTCTTCACTTTCTCTCATTAGCTTCCTGTTAAATCACCAATCAACCAAAAAGTTTAAGTTCATAGGTTACGATAAATTTAATTAAATACACACTTCCACGCTCCCCTCACTTGTGGGTTTGAAAATTTATGGGAAGCCCAAACAAGCGGAAGTAAACTAACTGGAAAGAAAATGATAATGACATTATAGGAATCTGAATAAAGGACCTTCTGCCCTCATGACATCTAAAATATCAAGAGAATACTAATTTATTTTCTTGTTCACAAGGAAAGACGAGTTTCTTAAGTAGAAGAAAATCCACCCAATTACAGAAAAGGAAATAATCTGACAAATAAAAACAAATTACTGCTATAGTATAGTAAATATAAAAGATTTGCCAACATGAAAACAGGTATCTTCGTCTCTGAGGTCAGAATACAGGCATTTGTGGGTTCAATGCGAAAATTGAATCTCCCACCTTACATATCATGTTAAACTCAACAATATACATGCATGCCTGCATTATGCATACATAGAAAATGCATACAATTGTTAATTAACTCGACAATTTTGTTTTTATTGTACATTTAGTATTTTATGTTAAACTTATATATGTCCTAAAATAATAATGATAGAAAATAGTGTATTTCTAATGTGTCCGTGTCCCAGTTTTTTCTTTTTTCTTTTTTTCTTTTTTTTAAAGAAAAAAGAAAAAAAGAAAAAAATTGGTGTATTGCCATTTTGTGTCGTATCCATGTCCATGTCCCAGGTCTATGATCGTGCATCTTAGAGGAAACATATATTAAGGACACAATAAAAAATAAAAAAAAGAAGTCAAAGGGCACTGGAGGATAAACCTTTGGAGCTGTTTGTTGAGAGAATTGGAGTCTATGGGTTTGGAATAGAGATGGCATAGCTCAACTGGAGGAGGTACTTTCTCATTCTCCATTCAGAGAGGGGTACAATTTTGTGGCAGGATAACTTCTTTGCAATTTTGTGAGGCATTTGGATTGAGAATTTAAGATGGATAATATAATTTTAAAAGAGGTGGGGAGATCGGCCTTCTTGTGGGTATGGTCAATGGACCTTTTTGTAATTATGAATACATTTGATCGTATTCTTTTGGATTGGAGTCTTTTTCTATAGTGTTAGGGTCAGACTTCCTTTTTTGGTTAGAGCTTCTTCTACTTTTCTTTTTTTTCAACCCTGGTTATTTTTCTCCATAAAAGCGCTGTGGATTATTACCAAAAAGAAAAGGGGAAAAAACCACAACAAAAGTGCCCAAGCTACCCAGTTCAATAAAATATTAACTTCTTCCTCAAAGGTAAACCATTTAGTACCTCATCAAGAAGTTCCTCTCCAACCATATTTCAATAAAATTTTCATAGAATTTATAGAATTTCAATTTTTTTTCATCTTAATTTTTTTTCGGTATTGGAAATATTGATCCTTCAAAAATAAATTCTAACTCAGATAAAACACTTCTAAAATATCGGAACCAAGCAACAAAATGTTTCAATAGCAATTATCTTTTATTGAACTGATTTGAAGTGCTTATACAAGTGAGAACTGAGAACTCTATTACACTATTAATCTGTATAGGCTCATGTGATTTAGTGGTCTGGGTCGAGAGAGTATAGAGTAAGGGAGTATACTTTTTCCTCTTGTACTTGCTTTGAGTGACGTAGAATGGGGAGAAACATTGGCCTTATTGAATTGTTTGGCTCTCTAAAATTATATTCAATTGTTATAAAAGTATTCTACCCATCAAACTAGTTCCTACCCTTACCAATGTATCCCCATTCTTTTCCTTAAAATGGACGTAATATGGGGTTGTCTTCAAATATAGCAAAATAAACCAAAACATTTTAAAATATAGTAAAATATCACTGTCTGTCAGTGATAGATAATGACGTCTATCGGGTGTCAGTGTGTAACACAGATAGACATTGAAATTTTATTATATTATTATATTTGTAAATATTTAAGTAGTTTTGTCATTTAAAACAATTACCCTAGGATGAAATTCCATCTAACATTAATACCTTAACTACTATGGATCCATGATCAATATATCTGATATCGGTACACGTGGAATAGGCTTGCTAAGAATAACATAAATTTACTGAACCACCCTTGTTCCCCACCTCTCCCAAACTCTCATTGGGACCATTTCTCCTTCTTGCATTACCTAAAGTGAACCAATCGCTTGTCGGTCCAGTGACCAAAAGAAGTTATGTATGATACTGGAACGATATTTTTTTTAGGACCAGTGCATAACTTCAGGTCGGCAAGTCAGACTAACTTGGATATTGCCCGACAGCGAATTTTGGTGGGTATCTAGGAACAAACATACAAGCACAAACATCTTTCAATAAACATACAAGCACGGACATAAAATATTGTTACGAACAGGACATAATAAAGATGAGCAGACATGAAAGTCATTTTCATGAGAGTCATAGCGAAGTAAACTGGAAGATATCCACGGACCACAAGAAGTGGAAATGTCCCAACTGGTTCATTCAATTATCAGCAAAAGGATTCACTTTGTTATGAAATCTGAGAATAACTCCATAAGTATAGCTTGCAGGAAATACTTAAATTTCAAGACATAGAAAGAGAACGAGGGTAGTAACACATATATAACAAAATCCATAGAATTTGAAATCCCATAAAAATGTTGAAGGACTCACTTGGTGCTCAATGCGAGATCCATCAAAGGGAACTTCCAGCCTTTGCTTTAAGTTCCTGAGTCTTTCTTCCTAGGAAACAGAGGGGGAATTTTTACATTTGATAACAGATACTCTACCTTAAAAATTTGGCAATATAAAAAATGATGGGTGTAAATCCAAACCAATAAACATGACAAACTGACACAGCCAACGTAAGTGAGTTGATTCCATAAGACGTCAAGGTTTTCTCTTTCTAAGCTTTCCAGTTCCCAGATGTGAGCACAATCAG
Source organism: Cucumis cinereus (assembly GCA_037974625.1). Classification (NCBI taxonomy): domain Eukaryota; kingdom Viridiplantae; phylum Streptophyta; class Magnoliopsida; order Cucurbitales; family Cucurbitaceae; genus Cucumis; species Cucumis cinereus. The sequence continues at coordinate 9,449,873 of JBBPDJ010000023.1, read as the reverse complement.
AATATTTAATCCCGTAGTTTATAACTAGAATCTAGTTCCTGTGGTTTAATAAAACCTTCATAAACCGATGAGGATTTCATCAAACCATAGGGACCATTGGTGAAATTTTATCAAATCATAAAGACTAAATTCTAACTTTTAAAATTATAGGAACTAAACTCTAATTTTCTCTAAATCATCGGAACCAAATTTGTAATTTAACCTTTTATTGATCTTGATTAACAGAACAAACTGAATTTGAACAAGAAACATGATTCCAATTAATAACAGGACATCATAGAAAACAAATATAGCCATTTTAGTAAATCATACTCAGACCTCGGCTAGTAAACTTCTAAATAAATAACTACTCTGATTTAATTACAATGAAAATTCAGGAGAATAAGGAATCAAATCTTCACTTACCTGTAAAAGACTAAGAGGTGGAGCCACCCTATGGTTTTGTCCACTGTGCATGGTCAAAGAAAATGGCAAAAGTCGACCAAAGAGTGCTCCAGAACCAAAGACAATGTTTGCTACAAAGGTTAAGAGAGCGTTAGCGAACAGTTATCAACATGGCTACCATGTACCGAACTTCACACTATACTCATCATTTCTTTGAGCTCACCACATTGATTCACATTCATTTCTATCTATTATACCTCCTAGTTGGGACAAACAACTTCCTCAGTAGAGACATTACTTTACAACCACATTAAAGACTTTCCTTTGAGCTCCTTTTCCTGCCTTGCTTCCAATCACACCTCTACCCACCTTTTAAGATCAATTATGTCATTCTTAATGTAGGCAATTACTTATGAACTTCTCTTTTAGCTATCTCATGGAGCAAGTTGTCTCCCCCTTTTCGTAATTATAGCTTAAACACTCTTACTAATCAATTAAGGTGCTTTTTGTAATTATCTCATGGTAGGATCATTTTTGTACGCCATTTCATCATACCAATCAATCATCACTCGTTACTATTTCCTTTTTTTAAAAAAAAAAAGTAGGTATCATCTCATTGCATCATTACTGAAAGAAATACCATGGACTAAAACCAACTAATATATGAACTCAATGGAAAGCCAACACTAGCAGAAGTATTTTCCAATTTTTTTGAAGCTTCCTACTCTTTCAGGATCACGCATTTTCCAGAACTAAGAGAAAACTATTTTCAATGCTTCTTATCCCTAACTAGAAAGGCAATTAGCTCATAACCCAGTCAAAACAGTTGTGCAAAAACATAAAACTATCTGCTGAAGGAAAAAGACCAAAACATAGAGCCTTATCCTAGTAGTTGCTTGAACTAAAAGTGCCTAATAACAATGAACAAACTGTTGTAGTGGTGGCCCTAATAGACTTAAAGTAGTACATGTACAACCACTATAACTTCGAATCTAAAATATCTAAAATATAAATGTTACTTGATCTAGAGAAGTTACAAAAACTGAAGGTTACACCAGGATGTTTGTAAATAGCTGGGAGAAAAATCTAAAAACCGATGTATCCATATCCTATTGTCTAACCATATAAATTATAATATATAGCTATATTTGGTGTTTTTTAAAAAGCAAACATCATGAATAATGAGATAATGAAGAATTATAGAAAGAAGAGCATTAAGAGATTGTTTGAACATAAAGACCTCCTATTCAATAAAAATAATTGAAAGTAAAAAAATACCTTTAAGTTCATTACAAAGCTTTCAGCCAAACTATCAGATTCCATGCGTTCGTGACTACAAATTAGTTCTACTAATCTGAATGCTCTATCTTGTATTAACAGAATCCATTCAAAGAAAATAACTGTACCTATCCACTGAGCCCATTGTGCAATCAACTGAGAAAACAGAAGTGTCCAGTGTAGCTGTTGCTTCTTCCGCTCATCGTCCCAAATCTCTTCAAGTGTGCGTACCTTTTATAAGAAAAACAACGAAGGAATCAACTGCCAAAGACTACTAAAGGAAAAAAAAAAAATACAGACAAAGAACACAAAATCATAAGCACCCAGGACACTTTATAAAGAACAGGATAAGAATAATTCGAAGGGGGGGGGGGGGGGGGGGGGGGAAGAGTAAAAAGACTACAAATTGAAGGG
>JBBPDJ010000023.1:9399483-9447787 GCA_037974625.1 Cucumis cinereus | reverse complement strand
CCCCCCCCCCCCCCCCCCTCCCCCCCCCCCCCCCCCCCCCCCCCCCCCCCCCCCCCCCCCCCCAAAAAAGTAAAAAGACTATAAATTGAAAGGAACACCTCCGAGCTTCTATCAGTATACTCATGGCTGGCAAGCAGAGGCTCACTCAAACCTTCAAAGCCAGAAGTATCATATTTTTCGTTCCTTTTCCCATCAACATCACCATGATGGAGCCTCCTCCTCAAAGTTTTTGAAGTCATTAAATAACTTCTTATAACAAACCCTGCTACCTATTAATCCAAAATACCTTCAAAACCTCATCAAACAATCATAAAAAAAAAAACCCCCAAATACCCATCATCAAGCACCAAGGTAGCATTCAAAGTGTAGAACAGAAAGAAGAACGAATTTCATCACTAAAACATACAATTGGATTAACCAACTATAGAGAGAAAAATTAATACATAAATCAAGAAGTTAGAAATCAGGGGAAGAAAGAAATAAAGAAAGAAAGTATTATTACCCGAAAAGTTGGATTGAAGGAAAAAAATGAAGGAATCAATCAAAAATTCCGAAAAGAAACATAAATCGAAGAATGTTGGATAGAAGGAAATCCTGGGAAACTGCCAAATTTATTCCAAATTTGCGTTGCTTAACATGGAAGTCGAAGTCAATTGAATTCGAATTGAATAAAGAAATGGAGATAATTGCATCGGACTCGCGCTTCAACTTGTCCTCGAAGGAAACTGCTCTTCTTTTGCTTCCAACTTTATTTATTTCTTTATTTATTCTAATTACTATTATTATTGATTTTTGTTTTTTTTACAGAAATTACTAACTTATTATTATTGATTATTAGTTACATTTGTTTTTTGTTTTCTTGTTTTTTAATCATTAGTTAAATTTGTTTTTCCTTCTTAATGGGTGGATACCTGGATGTTTTGACTTTATTCATTGACTTTATTTATTTTTTGTTAGAGAATTTTTAATTGCAACTTTCATCGTGCCTTATATTTATAATAGAGTTAGAATTCATAAAATTATAAATAGTCAAAGTGAGTTTGGCTCATTCTCATTAGTCTTCAAGATGATTGACGATTAATTAGTCGAAGTTTTCTAATTCTCTTAAAATTCTTTGAATTATTTGACTTCTTGTTGTTATATACGATGAACGATGAGTTTGGATTTGGTTGACATTGAGAAAAACTTTTGGATTTAGACTTAATTTACTTTTCTTTAGAGATGGCTACCCACGTAATCTTAATTGAATAAATGTCCTAAATTTTAAATTTATTTCATTAAGATCTTCTGACTATAATTTTGGACAAAATTAGTGTTTTGGTTTTAATATTCAGAAAATTTGTAATATTTATTTGTTTCCTTATTTACATAATTTCTATTTTTTACCCTTTTTTTTTTTTTTTTAAGACAAATGCATTACTAGAATTAAAAAGAGCCACCTTGCCCCATGCCAGTAACATTGTCCCAACATAAATTCCTACCACTTGAAATTAAAACACCCACACCAGACTCATTCACCTGAGTCATCCAAGTGGGAAAAGAGAGACTCCCCATGCCATTGGAGTTATCTTTGCATGCTCGTCTTGCCAAAACGTGGGTCTGAAGCTTTGGCGTTTTCATTGAACTTAGATAATTCTTTCAGGTCTGAAGCTTTGTTATTGAGCAACAACCAAATTTGAGCAGTATCCATCTCCACTTGTGTTTCAGGAACCTCGTTCACCTGGGACAAACCCTTCAACCCCTAGCACATTATCAATACACTTCCAGCCACGAAACTGACCAATGATGCTTCATGCAACAGTTTCCGCCAAGTTTGATAGAGTCTCTCCACTCACAAACAATCCACCCTAAACTTCATTCTTCAAGACGAGGGCTTCAAAAGGCATCACAGTTTAGACAAGGTGCCAAATGACTCTATCCTCCCTACGAACTGGGGATATTGGGATGTTAAAGATGTCTTGGTGTAAGAACAAAGGTCTAATAAGAGGCTCATTTCATCTACTATTGTTAATAATAAGTTGATTTACTGTCCAGTTCTTGATTTTCGGAGGACAGAACAACTGTTTGCATATGTTGTCCCTAGTGATCCACAGTACAGTTTCCAAATCCACCTGAATATAAGATATATTTCATAATAGGTGATGATCGAAATACACGAAGGTCGTTTCTTAAACTATACAATGAATTGCACACGATCCACACTCTATTTTAATGACATATTAGGGTTATAATGTTAACCGATGTTGCTTCGACACAAGGTCTTGTGATGACAATGGAATAGTTCAAAACAGAAATTTCGTAAGATGTATATCATAATTGTAATGGATATAAAAAATTTCAACTATCAAATTTAAACACAGTCGCAAATAATAAATAAATGATAAATGTAGAATAGTAAAAACTATAACAAATAATTAATACTCTAGCAAACCGGTGTTTTGAAATAGAGTTAACTGTAGTTTATTGTAAATGACAAAATAGTATTTACTTTGGTGATTATTATAGTTTTAGATAATCATTCTCCAAACAATCCATATATGTTTGAAAATAAGATTGCTAAGAATTAAAGAAAATTGTGTTTGATTGTACATATAAATGTTGCGAAAAGAATTAAAGATAAATTAGGTTTGTATTTTAGTTGATAAAAAACTAATCATGAAAACTCAATGAATTTTTAATAAATAAATAAAGTAAATAATAAATTAATTAATTAAATAATAAATTTAATTCACAATCTCCAAAAACATTAATTAATTAACAATAGAAATACTAATAATTACAATTTTTTGTAAAATGAGTCTTTTTAGGGAACTTAGGTTAATTACAACTTTAGTCCTTAATTTTTGTGTTTGTGTATTTTTTTAAAAAAACTTTTAAAAGTATTTGTTTTAACTTTTAATTTTACACCTAAAACCATTATACTCATCGATAAGAGGAATATTGCATTTTAAAAAAAAAATCGAACAAATAAAAAGCATATTTGAAACTACTTAGTTACCTATCGTCGAAACCAGTGTTACATAAAAACGAAAATCATTTATAAAAGTGACATGAACTTAATAGACACAAAATTGAAAGTTTAAAGACCTATTAAATTTTAGACACTTACTAAAATTCAATACTTACAAGACCTAGGCGTGAAAGTTTAGATACTAAACGTATCCATCTAAACAAAAACTAACAATAATATACAAATCATGAAAATAGATTTTAATTACAATTACAATGTCTTCAATAATTTGAGGATAATACAAGTCAGATAGAAACCAAGTAGGCCGCAGCAAGGTCAAACTTTTTCCACCACTTCCACCTTGGTGCGGAGAAATGATATTCATCAAGATAATCGTACACTGGGTCTGGTTTATTAGATAACATGAATTCCATCAATAAAAGGAATAGTTCATCCTTAACACCCTTCTTTGTGTTCATCAATCTTAGATTAAATCTCAATTTCTTTCGAACTAAATATCTGTATATGGACTATGATCCTTGATATCATATTTAGATAACATGAATTTTCAACTCAAAACAAATTGACAATGAGAAGAGTAACTCTTATAAGTATGGTAAGGCATTCAATATGGGATCTTCAACAAGGCTCGTGCATCCTTCTTTATGTAGTGTTGTTTATCTAAGCGGTCACCTTCTTTCGAGTCAAATTTGGAACAAACTAGTCCCTTTTCATGCTTTTTATGAAGTCACCCATGTTCTTTTGGATAATACTACACCATCTCTTGTGGCCATACGACTTATACACCTCTTATGGCCCCATTGCAAATAAGGGATTCTCCAAAAAATGTAAGCGACGTCAATCCCTCTTACTGGCCTGAAAGCATGAAATTTGAAACCAATCTAATAATTAGGCACACCCAAGAGATGAATTAGTACATATATAAGATGTGAAGAATGTAAAGATGGAAACTAAAATGGTTTCTATGTAAAGTAACTACAAGATTCAACAAGAGGATTATGAAATGCCCACAACTATACTATAGTAATAGGCTTAGGTGCATTTGGATTGACTTTCTAAGTGTTCCTAAACACTTTTTTTTTGCACTTTTAAATACTTTTTAAACACTAAAGTCAATCCAAACATACACTACTCTGGTTGTATGAACATTTTGTAATATTCTTTCTAGAGAGAACTTAAAGCAATCACGGCATAAATTGTGATAATATGACAATTTGGGTGTCCAAGAGGAAGGATCTCTATAGCATATGTTTCAGTTTTTCTACCACTTGGTTGATACAATTTCTCCCCACATGTAATGGATCCAAATTCTGCTTTAACTATTGACCCATCTACTGAAATTGACTCGAAAAACCAGAATCCAAGAAGCACGGCTAAAAGAAGGGATGAAGTCTGAGTTCATATTTGCACAGAAAAATAAAGTATCTGTTGGGGGATTTCATTCAGATGGGCAAACACCATTTAAGTACAGAATGTCTCATAAATAAGACACTTGAATTCCTGGGTTATATGGAAAGAATGTGGAGAAGAATTTTAAAAAAAAAATAATGCTTTACAACTAAGAACCTCATAGCTATGGGAGGTTTTAAGTAAGCCATGTTGATAGGTATTGAAAGGGATTTTGTCTTGCTAACTAATGGCGCCCTTAAGTTAAACTTTCTCCGTAAAGTCAAATTCTTAAAATTTGTTTAAGACAAGCAAGCCTTGTAACTAGGCTACTAGTCATAACAAATTTTCAAATTCCACAGTAGAGCTGTTCGTCAAAATGCTGCACCTATAAAATATCCAATATCAACTTAGGTTGGTCTACTTTCAGGCTTTATCAAATAAACATTTTTTATGCACATAGAAGTAGATTGAAATTGAAATTTACTCACTTGGCTGATGGATCAGACAACTAGTAGTTCCAAAATGTTGGTAGATTTCCCTTTTCCTCCAGCGTGATAGATTGCAGTTGCCAAATCAATAACAAATATAGGGCCATCGGGGTGAATGAGGCTGGCCATCAATCATTTGTCTCATGTGGGCAAATGTCGATATGCATTAATTCTAGCTCAATACAATGAAACATACTGGAGATCACCAATAATCCCGACAAGAGCATGAGCCATCCTTAAAATGATGGAACCGATTGGCATCTCTCAAGATGATCTCTCTTCCTGTAACCTTTGCAATTAGTTTAATTGCAGCGTGGCAATCCCCACAAACACGAAGATTCTTCATTACACGAATCGGCATACCTTTTGGTATTTTGAGAAGTCCGTATGCCACAGCCAGTTTTTCACTATGGTACTCCAAGCTTTGCACTTTCTCTTCTTCATCTACGTCATGTAGCACAAAACTTTGATCTGGGTAATATCCTGCCTCTCTTAGCAATCCAGACAACCACTCTAATATTCTATTGATATCAGAATGCTCAGGGTGTCCCGAGCTATCACCTCCCGTAAAATTATGAACTTTCTTCTCTACAACAATCCAGCTACAGCCTGGGTACTTACTCACACTCCTATCTCTCATATTTCTTCGCAACTTAGCAACATCACCCCATCTACCTTGAGATGCATAAATATTTGACAGCAAAATGTAAGGCCCTGCATTTTTAGGCTCAAGCTGTAGAAGCTTTTTGGCCGCAACTTCAGCCAAATCCAATTTCATGTGAGTTCTGCAAGCACCTAACAAAGCACCCCAAATAACAGCATCGGCTTCCATTGGCATTTTTTCTATTAGATCCATTGCCTCATTTAGCTTACCAGCTCGACCAAGCAAATCAACCATGCAAGCATAATGTTCAGTTTTTTGTTCCACTTGATACTTTGTTTCCATGGAATTGAAAATTTCTAAGCCCTTTTTCACATTGCCAGTGTAACTACATGCCGAAAGAACTCCAACAAATGTGATATCATCGGGCATGATACCTGAAAAATGCATATCATGGAAAACTCGTAATGCTTCCTCCCCTAGACCATGTTGGGCATATCCTGTGATAATCGAGTTCCACATAACAACATCCTTATCTGCAAACCTATCAAATACTTGTTTTGCTTTTGCCAGATTGCCACACTTTATGTACATCGTGAGAAGAACGGAGGCAACGTAGACATCAAGGTCAAATTGGGATCTCACAAGCTGGGCATGTATCTCTCTACCATGATCGAGATTAGCCAAGCCAGCACAAACGGAAAGAACGCTGATCAAAGAAGGAAAGTTTGGCCTTATTCCTTCTCTTTGCATCATACGAAACAACTCAAGCGCATCTAACTCAAAGCCTTTCCTTTCATACACTTTAATCATAGCATTCCATGTTCCGTCATCCTTTTCTCTTATTTGATCAAACACTTGTCTTGCTTTTGGGACCTCCCCAGTCTGGCCAAAACCAAGAATCATTGCATTACAAGCAACAACCGACTTGATTGGCATTGCATCAAAAAGTTCCGAAGCCTCATCAAGCCGCCCACAATTGGTGTAGCCCTTCAGCATAGCAGTCCAAGAAACCTCATTTTTCTCTGGCATGACTTCAAACAGCTTTCTAGCAATATCCACTTGTTGGTTCTGCACATATCCCGTAATCATCGTAGTCCATGACACAACATTCCGACGAGGCATCTCATCGAAAAGCCTACGCGCTTCCATTAAACGGCCTACTTGGCAATACCCTCCAATCATATTAGTTCTTGTCACCACATCCTTCTCAGGCATCATATCGAAAAGCCTACAAGCCTCATCAATCCGTCCTTCTTGAATAAGACCACCCAACATCACCGTCCAAGATACTACATTCTTTTGAGGCATTTGCCAAAAAAGTGTCTCTGCCTCAGAAATCATACCCTCCTTCACATACCCCCTAACCATTGCAGTCCATGAAACAACATTCCTCTCAGGCATTCTATCAAACACTTTCCTAGCTTCATTGATCATCCCATTGTTAACATACCCAGAAATTAAACCATTCCAAGATATAGTATTCCTCTCAGACATTTTATCAAACATGTTCTGGGCTTCCAGAGGCCGATTGTTCTGAAAGTACCCAGCAACAATTGAGTTCCATGAAATGATGTTTTTGTCACGCATTGAATCGAACACAGCCCGAGCCTTCTCGATTTGACCCAATCGAGAATACCGGGCAATAAGAGAATTAGATGAATTTATAGGATTAGAACAATAGAAACGATTCAGCACCAGACGGGAAAACATTAACCCAGAAGACATTGAATACCCAGGTTGGAAAAAAAAGGAACACTAGAAGTTTCAAATTTTTTGAATAACAAGCTATAGAAGCAAACAATTAAAGAAGAGTAAATGAAGAGGTAAAGTGATGAAAGAACAGAACTTGAGTTTTCTTCCACTTGGGTAAATGCTGAAAAGAGATTCAAAATGAAATAATAAAATAATCCGCGAAAGCAAAATCATAGAGAAGAAACTTGTAAGATAGGGGAAAAATACAAACTTTCTAAACGGCAGTGAAGAACTCAAACATGTGTCCTAAGCAATAGATCTAAATTTCAAAATTTCCCCTCAATATATGTATGTAATCAATTGAATTGTAAAAGAAAATAACTTGGATGCACAAAAATAAAGTGAACAAATTTTATTATTGTTGAGTTTAATTTAACAATAATCAACATGATGTCTGGCGGTCAAAAGTTTCGATATAACATTTTTCCGATTGTTGTAATAAGAACTAAATAATCATAAATTTAGCCGGTTGATATATTGATCACAAGTAATTTCAACCAAAAAATTTAATTTAAAATATGACATCTTATCCTATTTAATTCTGAGATCATTCTTACATTTTACGTGTCTATTCCTTGATTTTGCAAGTGTTTGAATATAATTCACAGATATTCCAACCCATAATGCCAATTTCAAGACAAAATGAGATTAATTGGTGGTTTTGAGAAGACAAAATGAATGGTTTTGTTGCACAGCCTTCAGCGCCGCACCAAGGCAGTGTCCTATTGTGTCACGCTGTTGTTACATAATTTAACTAGGGTTCATGAAAAAAATGTACCCTTATTAAATTTAGGGAGAATCTACCTCACTAAAACACATAATACCAAATCTAGCTATTTAAAAAATTGCAAATATGGTGTTGAAACTAGAAAAATGATATTTTATTTTTTCATGACTTGATTTAAATTACTTTTATTCAAGAGAAATTAAAAGAAAGCAATAAACTCGAAAATACAAAAAGTAACATGAAAAATAGATAGTTTCAAATATAGTCAAACGAGCCGCCTTATTTATAAATATAGCCAAATTCTCAATAGACTCACATAGACATTTATCACTTTAATATTGTTATATTTGTATATGTTTATCTGAGTTTATCCTAGACTATCACTAATATAAACTAAAATGTTGTTATATTTGTAATATTTTCATGGACTATCATGGATAGAAAATAAAATATTGTTGAATTGTAAATATTTTCCAACATTATTGCCATTTAAAACAAATTTTCCACGAAAAAACTCTAAAATGGAGAAAAAAGTTAAAGAACTAGAAAATTTTCACTATGTAAAAAATATTACAATCACACATAAATCTCTTCCCAAATCTCAGTTACAAAAGTAGAGAATACAAAAGAGAATTTAACTAGATTTAGCACACTCAAGCTTAAAGCGTTTCTAACTGAGTCGATTTGAAACCAAAGACGCTAAAACGGCACATCTTCCTTCTATAATGTCTGGAGCCTGTGATTTTCTAAACCTTTTCGATAACTTCCATTCCCTTTTCAAAACTAAACCTCACCTCCTCTTTACCACTCACACCAAGAAAGAATTAAAATATTTGAAAAAAGAAATAAAAAAAAATTGTCACACAATAAATTATGATTAGACAATTTAATGGATGTACAAAATAAAGTGCAGAATGTGATTATGTGGACCCATCTATATATAGTAGATGTATTCATTTGAAAGATATACGAAAGTGTGGAAAATTTATGTCCGTAATAAAACTCGTCCTGAAGAGTTGATCGCAGAGACACACATATGTGAGGAAGCTGTTGAGTTATGTTTCGAGTTCCTATCTGGATTGGATCCCTTTGGACTTGGGCCATTCAAATATCGAAAGGAAAGACAATTTTACAGACATTTATCAGCTAGATCATATGTTACACCTAGTCCAAAACAATTGAAACAAACGCATCTTCACATATTAGAGAACACTGAAGTAGCTCAGCCGTATAGAGAGTAAGAAGCATTCGCATATACATCATTTTTAGTTTTTTTAGAGATGTTAGTTATTATTTTTATGTCGAATGTCCTTTTGTCGACGACATATGAAATTCTTAAAAAATGCAAACTCACGAAGAGAAAAAAATGAAAAATGGTTGCAAGATGAGAACAATCGATCATTTTCTAACTGTATACGTGATCATTTGATTTCAATATGGTTGTATGCATTTTCACATAATTCAAACTAGTAAAAAAAAGTATATAAGAGTCTTCTCCGTAATAGGCGATGATCGAAAGACATGAAGGAAAAGTCGTTTCTAAAACTATAAGACGGATTGCACATGATATGCACCCAGTTTTGATGACATATGAGGGTTATAATGTTAGCGGATGTTGCTTCAACACAAAGTCACATGACGACAGCTGAATGGTTCAAAACAGTAGTGTTATGTTGATTGCAACAACAATGCAAGTGTCTAGTGGGGAATGTTACTTCTACATGACATGTCTGTGTTGCCGTCCGAGTTATTTTGACTTATAACATCTTTTTTTCAAGGTTCTTGGTGGTAACATTCATCTTCCACATAGAATCTTCAACCATAAGTCCTCTTACTTTGGTGAAAGGTAATACTTATAAAACATACTTTCTAAAACTTTAGTTTGAAAGAGTTGAATTAGATTAAGCGTTGAAGGATTCTGACTATCTTGCAATTATGGTAGTCATAGATTAGTGTTGTATTAATAAATTGTTTAGTTGTTTGTGTGTTTGATAAATCATGTTGGAATGTAATTAAGAAGTTGATAAATCTTGTATTGTTAAACGGGTCGTTATGCAACACCCCCAACCCCCACAAACTACATTTTAGTCCTTTGAGTTGCTGAAATATTAGATTTGTCTTTTTAGAACTATTAGATTTGTCTACCATATTGTGTTGACCATATCATGGAAAAATCTTGTCTTTGTACTATCAAAATTGGCAATAGGTGACCCCCTCTTCCCCCAAACCCAAACAAATAGTTTTAATCCTGTTTTGTGTGGCATGTATGTGCTATTGTGTCTACGACACTTTGTTCTTACTTAAAAGAGTTTTTGTGTTATCAGAGATGTATCAAGTTGTTGAAATGAGTATACTATTTTGTACTATGTGATTCAATTCGGTAAATATGATATTTGTTATGGATGCATGGTTGGTACAAGTATAGTCTCCATCACATGTTGTGATCTGAAATGTAATGACGCTGAAGTAGTATCAATATATAACCAATTATAACACAACAAAACTGTTATAAGAAAGTATATGCAGACCGTAATTAATTGTTACTAAATTCTAATCAATGACACTACAAAAATGTCGTCAATTAGAAAAACGTTACACAAACAAACCAATTTAGACCTCAACAATGACAATTAAGTTGTGTCGAAGTCTAGTTAATAGTGACAGTTGCTAATTAAATCAGTATGATATAAGCGATTTTAAGGACATTTTTTTCTAATGTGTCGTTAACGATCGTATCATTAGAGGGGGTTCAAGTTTTAAATTTTAGTTTAATTTTATAATTGATATGTAATGGACAAATTATGACATAAGGAAGAGGAATACAATCAAGTAGATGCTATAAAGTTGTTCAACAAATAATTTATTGAGCAATATTTACAAGCTTATATATTAATTTTGTTATGCAAGAAAATGATGCCTCAAACTTTCAAAATTAAATAATTTAAGTAAAAAAAATTAAATTAAATTAAAAGCTGAAGGGTTAAAATGCAAAAAAAGAGGGGAAAAGAACTGTCATTCCATTCTTAAAGAAATTTATCCTCTAATTTTATTAATTTCTAATTTTATGAAATTAATTATTCCTTTATTCACTTTAAAAAGTTTGTTATAATTTACTAAAATAGGTATTTTCATAATTGTACTAAAAAATCATAGCTATTTATACATAATCAAAAACCAATCTAAGATTTATACAATTACATTGTTTATTCAATAATTGAATAATGAAATAAATACATTCATTTATAATACCTTTAGATAATGATTTAATGGACATTTTCAAAGTAGTAAAATAAACCAAAATATTTATAAAATATAGCAAAGTTTTATATTTTATCAATAATAAACATTGATGACTCCGTGTCTATTATTGATAAAATCTAAAATTTTGCAATACTTTGTAAATATTTTTATCAATTTTGTCATTTACAATATTTTCCTACATATAATAAATAAACTAAAACTTTTTTATGATTGACAAAAAAAAAAAAAAAAAAAAAAAAAAACTTCTTACTTGCACATACTAATAAATTAGTTATTTCAAATGGAACTAATAATTGAAGTATAAATTAATAATTTAACATGACCTTGTTATTATTCTATAAAAAAATTGTCTCATCATTTAAGGTAAATAAGTGAATAAATAAATAGTTGTCAAACGAGCTTTGTTCTCGACAATAGACATGACATTCCATCCCAAAGGAAGGTTTGAATCCCTCAACTGATTGTTAACAAATATTTAAAATTTTAAAAAACTCTTTATAATGTTTATAATTATTTTACGCGTACCCAACTAATCTCACGAGATCAACCACAAAATTTTACAACATTTGGATATCAAGAAAACTCGTAGTAAATTAATTCATACAAATTTTGAAGGTTGAAGATATGTTCTTAGATGAAGTATTACTAAAAATAAGGGTATCTATAAAATTCTTTAAAACCATTTTTGAAAGTTCAAAGACATTTTTGAAATAGACTGCTAATAGTTTCCCTTCCATACTAACCATAGCAGTACTCTTTAAAACATTTTAAACTTCAAATTTTTAAAAGTTCAAACATATTTTTGGAACAATCTAACAAATTTCCTCACAATATTTCATATCTTCAAAGTTCAAATAAATGAAAAATGGCAAATTTAGAAAGAATTGTAGTTGGTCCCACAGTGAACTGAAATGAAATCACTTCTTCCAAGAATGCAAAGAAAAAAGATTCTTTTTGACTAAAAATAGGGCAATGCTTCAAATGGACAATTGGGAAAAAGCATACAAAAATATTAAAAAAAGAACAAAAAGCCATTGTCATTTGGTTGGGAATGATGTAATGCAATATACTTCTAATTCTATTGGCCAAGATAGTGGAATCTGAATGTGTTTTTCTCAACATGGTATATTTAAAATAATAATAATAACAATAAAAGTAAAAAATATAACCTTCTTTATGTTCTCATGAGCAGCCACTCTAAAATATGACTGCCATTTGCGTAATCTACACTCATAAAGCATCTTTCAATATCTAAAGCCATAACTAATAGAAGTAACACTGAACAATATCATATAGGCTTAATATTGAGCAACCAAATGGCTTCTTTGCCTTTATTTACTGAAAATGTTACTATCAACTAAGTAGTCTTTTTAGTGACATATATAAGTTAGTAAGCTCTGCATCAAATTCTATTCACAGTATTCCCCACTACTCTGGCCTCCTAACTAATCTCAAAAGGAAAGAAAGAAGCTATCTACAGTTTGGCCATTAAGGAAATTATTTCCTCTTTCAACAAGACTTTACCCTCCCCCCACCCCCACCATACCCCTGTCTCAATCTCAAATCAACATATGTTAAGTGGTGATATACGTGACCTGTGTGTGTGGTTACGTTGTCAAAGATCTCGTCCCAGCCTCAAGAATGCTCCGACTCGATCAAAAGATGAATCAGACCAAGGAATCACCCTGTCCAATGCTGAACTTACAGAGGGGGCAGGTTGCGTTTATTCGAAGCCATTTGACGATGCATCGAGTATGGAAATGATGATTACAAGGAAGCATGCACAATTGTACTCCATGTACATACTGAGCAAGGCATATGCAGCATGCCTACAAATATAATACCATAGTGTTAATCAAATAGCAAAGAGTCAGTACAAGGCTATAATAAAAGGCACTATGAAGGATAAAAAAGGGTTCTGATGAAACAAGGAATCATGATTCAATTTGTGTCAGATAAAGCATTTTTAAAGAAGAAAACTCCATGGACAAATATCTTGCAAAGGTAACCAGGATACCTTGTTTTGTTAAAAAACCCATATGCATAATAATAATTAATGGGTCGATAGACGTAATGGTATACATGTAAAAATAGGAAAATTTTCTTGAAGTAATGATACAAGATGTCTATTTTATGAGTTTGATGATAAGGGGCTCTTTCCGAGTGAGGCAAAGTAGAAACTGTGCAGATAAATTATTGGTTAAATTATAAAATATATCCTTGAACTTCGGCATTTGTTTAAAAAATACTCTTATACTTTCAAAAGTTGCAATATTACCCTTGAACTTTCATAAATGTTTAAGAAATACCCTTGTGGTAGAAATTCTTTAGAATTTAAACAGAAATTGGGATATGAAATGGTGTCGTAGGTGGCATGTAATGAAAATTTGAGTCATCACATCATTTTAGGTCATCGCCATGCAATTCTAAATCCTAATCTTTATACAACACTCTAAAGAATTAATATTCCAAGGGTAGCTTTGAAACATTTATGAGTGTTTAGGAGTAATATTGTAACATTTGAAAGTATAGGGGTATTTTTTAAACAAAGAGGGAAGTTCAAGGGTAATTGTTATAATTTAGCCTAAATTATCCTTCCAAAAAAAATTTCACAGAGGAAATTTTTCATTTACCATGGTGGTATGAAAAGAGAATGAAAGTATAAATAAGATTGTTGCTCACCGAGTCCTCTGCATTTAGAGTGCGTTCAGTTGTATGACCATTGTAGCCAGGCTCCAATGTCATCCCAACTTCTTGTTTCTTGTCATTGTCGAACGACTCAAGTGGATTGTCTTGGTGAAACCTGTACTTGGGAAGTGCCCTAATTTCATCCTCAGAGGCACCTTCTAGGAAATTCATGGTATAACCATATGCTAAAAACGGTATTATGCAGCAAACAGCAAAGAAACCAACAAATGCCATCCCAGTGCAGAAGATAATAAAAAACACATCAAAGGCTAGGAAAACCACTGCCAACCTGCATTTGATACCATGAGTCCATCAGTGAAGCCTCATATTTGACTTCCATCAAGTCAAACGAGAAGTTTTCACACACAAAAATGACATTGAAACGATAATAACAACAACAAAAGAAAAAGGCTATCACCAAGAAACAATGCAGAACCCAAGGGAAATATAATCACAGGTCCACAAGCAGAAACTCAAAGTAACTAAAAGATAATATGAAAACATGACCTGAATGCTTTTTTCAGTGATGACAGGAGTTAGTGAAAAAGAAAGCGCATTTATCACAAAAAAACATATTTTATACTCACACATTTACGGAAGTTATATAAGAATCGAGATCACAACATGAAAATGCATTATTTATCCTCATGAAATAATTTGAGAAACTAGTAAATCTAATTGAATTTTCGAAGCTGCGGTAGGTAGTGATGGAGAGTGAATACATTTCAAGCAAACTGGTACGTATAATGAACATCCCATATTACATCATTATCCTACTAAATTGTCGATAAACCACAGACGTCGTTAGGTAGAGAAAGAAAAGGGTTTCAAGACCCTAGGAGAGGGTATTTACCAGTAGAGTCGGGGAGAACCTTCCAGAAGAGCTTGGCCACCCATGAGAATCCAATAGAATCCAAATACCCACCAGATATATGCTACCATTGTGTTCAGTGCTTCCAATCTTTTCATAACTCTAGGGAAAAAAACAGAGGGGGAAAAAAATAGAGTTGAACTATATTGGAAATACAAAGATTGATGAAACATCTACATGTAATGTCACAAGAAGAAAAATAAGTAAAGGTGCAAACATCTTGACTGGAAATAGATTCCTGCTAACAAGTATAAAATCCTTCAGAGGCATGAAACCAAAAACCTAGTCCAATAAATTTTTAAATCGAGAAACAAGATTTATTACCGTAAACGAAATAAAGATTCCAAGGCAAGTTCATTACCAAGGGGAAACCCCAAAGCACCCAGGTGATACATAGTTTCTTACCATACATAATCAAATTCATTGCCATAACAATAAGTCCTAGATTCTTTAGATGAGACGACAAAACTACATTCCAAATATAAAGTAAGTATACAGCACATAGTAACCACTTTAAAAGCAAAAACTTCAAATAAACATGTTTTTTCTACAAGAACCATAACAAAACTATAAAATTTGTCACTAAGTTCACCCTCATTAATAATGGTTGAATTCAACAACAATGTGGCATTCGATACCAAAACTTTCCTCCTACATTCTTTAAGTATCAATTTATGATTTGACATGGAAAAGAATACTCAATTCAACCGACTGTCAAAATATAGAATCCCATCGAAATTAAACTAACAGAACTCCATTCATCAAGTTAGCTTAACATCCAAAAGAACTCCATTCCAACAACTTGAGTAGTTTTCTTCTTCACCCCCCTCCCAACACCATGAAGAAAATGAAAGAAATAATATATGGGATGGCACATGCATATAATCCGATAATAATATACTGATCGTAATCTATTCGATGAAGATCTCCACAAAGTAGCAGAAAATCTTCACACAACAATCATTGTAAGAACCCAATAAGTAAATTCATCGGAAAACCGAATACAGTCTAAAATTAGACATATAAGAGAAACCAATTCAAACCAAAAACCACCATCCCAACAAACATTCCTCAAAACAGAAGTTACCTTATACGATTATGAGACAGACGAAGTTCATCCTGAGCCCCACGATTCTCAAACCCAAATCGATAGCGACTACTCCTTCTCAAGTAAGCAACGAACACAAAAAAGACATGGAAAAGGCACTGAACAGCATAACCCGAAAGCCAGAATCTCAAAGGAGCAGTAGGTTTCTCTTCAGCAGACAATACCAGCACTATCACAGATAAAAAAACGAAGAACAAATTCCAAAACAAGTCTAGTACCAAAATAGGCTTGATAAAGGAAGACCCATTCCGGAATAGAACACGACGCTCGTATTCAGTATCATCTTCCTCATCGTCGACTCGAGGATCGGCACAGTCACCAAATATTACGCCGCGATGTTCCATGATCAAATTGGCAGCGTCTTGAATCAACGGAAGCGCGAATCTCGAGCTCATGGTTCGCTGCCAGGACAAGAAACCAGTGTTCGATGGTCGAACGTCGTCCATGAAAAAAGAAGTCCGGCGAAGAGTGATGGGAGCGGGTGCGGAGGTGATCGGAGAGAGGGGAAAATGCGCCGGTGAAGAAAGCGAGGAGTTGTAGTGAGAGTGGGAATAGAAGAGGAATAATAAATTAATAATAATGGAATTAGCTATATACTTCAAAACGACGTCGCTTCTTTAGTGGCTATGAATGAAATTAACGCCTTTGTTTGGATGGTGGTTGTTTATGTTCGGATAAGGGATAATGGGGGAATTTAATTGATTTTTATTTAATTAATTGTCATTTGATTATATCCTATCTTATATTTCATTAAATTTATCATAATTTCATTAAGGAAATTCATAATTTATTAATCCACTTCGGTTTCAATTTTAAAATTCATAATTATCCATTCATCCATTAAATCGAAATTCAATAAAAAAGGGAAAATATAATTTTATTGATTTTGAGTGTAGTTTCGATTTGATTTTAAATGTCGAATTTTTAACGTTATCTTTTTTTATTAAATATTTACTTTTTATTTTAATATTATTTATATTAATTGATTTAAGATCGATAAGAGAAGAGTAATTATTATAAATGATAAATTTTTTTAAAATATTTACAAATATAGCAAAATTTTAAAGATAGATCTAAAATTCTGCTATATATATATATTTAAAATATTTTGGTTTTGTTATATTTAAAATTGCACCTTAAAAGAATTAGAGCAAATTAGATTTCAATATTTTTTATCAATATTAAAATAAAATTTAATTTTTCACGACGGTAGACATTAACATTAAATACTTGAAGTGAGTATTAAGTAAAAGAACAATGTTAAGAGTATAAATTTTGAAACCAATAATAGAAATGAAGAAAAACTAAGGCCCTGTTTGGTTCGGATCCAAAAATTATTTTGAAAAACAAAAATTTGTATGAAAAACAAAAAAAAAAAAAAAAATCTTAGGCCCGTTTGGTTTTTGGTCCAAAAATTATTTTGAAAAACAAAGAATTTTATGAAAACAAAAATAAATTCTTATTTTTCACTGTATTGGAAACCACGTTTGGTTCCAATTTAAAATTTTGAAATTCAGATTCAAAATTCAAAATTTGTGTTTGGTTGTGAATTTGAAAATGTTAGTATATCTTATATTCACAATTTCTGAAAATAAAATCTAAAAACAAAGAATACGACTATTTATTGTTTTCGAAAATGCACTATTTCGAGTGTTGTTTTTAAAAATTATTTTTTAAAAATTGTATACCAAACACGTTTTAATTGTTTTCTTTGTATTTTATGTTTTTGAAAACATAAAAACGAAAATGAACCATGAACCGGGCCTAAAATTTCAGGGGTAACATCTTAATATTTCAAAATCTACGACAAACTAGAAATCAAACTTAACAATAAGAGTTAAAATTATATCTTTTGAAAACTTGAGAATTAAATAAAATTTAGAAGAACGAACCAAATATTTTTTTTTTGTTGGAAGCTCTCTAGAACAAAAAAATAAATGAATTGAAATAAAACTTTTAATATGGTCTTTGTTTAAATTATTCAACAATTATATATATATATATATATATAAACATAACTCAATCGATATATCGTAAATATATTTTGAAATTTAAATTAAATATATTTTTCAATAATTAAAAAAATAAAAATAAACATAAATCAGTGACATTTTCAAATATAATAAAATGAACTAAAATATTACAAAATTTCATATATATCACTGATGGATTCAATGATATTGATAGACTCAGTGATATTGATAGACACCGATAGAAGTGTGGTAAAATTTAAAATTTTGCTATATATTGTAAATATTTTCAATCGTTATGTCATCGACAATAATTCTTTCATAAACAACATAAATATAAATAAAATATAAATACAATAATTTAAAATAACTATAATAAAGTTGAAATAAAAGAGGTAGTTAGTATAATAATTGAATCAAATTAATATGAAATGAATTTATTACAAAAAATAATAAAAATAGAAACAAAGTCTACATTTAATATGAATGGAATTAAATATAAAACGAATTTATTAAAATAAATAAATGTGATAAAAAGATAAAAAGAATATGCAGTCTTCAAGTTAAAGGAATCTCTTTCAAATTTATGGATCATAATTATATTCCTTTAATTTGAAGCACTTCTATTTTTCATTAATAATGCAACTTTATCCAATAATATTTTAAATATTATTTCCCATTTATCCCTTCATAATTAATGCCATGAAGTGGTGTACCAAATGACCCCTAATTTATTTCAAAATTAAATTTCTAAATTGTTATAAGTAAATCAATTTATACGTAATATTATTAAGAATACATCTGAAATTAGTTAAAATAAAAGGTTACATTTGAAAATCGTCTACGTTCAATTTTTACACTTGTGTAGACATTTCAAATTTCAGATTAATGAAATGTGAGATAATAATTGATGCATCGACAATTTTTAAATAAGATCTTAATGAAGAGTCTCAGGATTGAGTCATTTACAAGAATTTATAGATTTTATTGATAAAAGTACAAGTCTCGAGATATTTATTCAAATAGAAGGTGGTGCATAGAGACAGGAAGGTGCAAATTGATACACTTACAAAAATTCCAGGTTTAAATTGATATAATTATGAATTCGTGGTTTAAATTAATACAAGTTTTAAAGTTTATAGGTGTAACTTATATTTTCTGTAATAACTCTTAGGTTAAAATACCATTTTAGTATCGACACTTTTGAGTTGGTTCAATTTTAGTCATTATACTTTTAAAAATAACAATCCCTAATACTCTCAATAAGTCATAAGCTTAGTTCATATTACTAGTTTATTGCATTTTTTTCAAAAACTTTATTTATCTATAATTAACATGTTCACTAAAATTATTCATACAAAAATTATTATTATTATTATTATTATTTAATCAATTTTAATAAAAATTTCACTTTAAGAGAATAAATTAAAAATTAAATATAAAGGTTAAAATTGAACATTTGAAAGTACATAAATTACAACCGAACAAACTCTAAAATACAAGGGATCAAAATTATATTTTAATATAGTTTTTATTTATAAAAAATAACAAGTCTTTTAAATTATCTATTTGTCAACCAAATTTACTTTGTTAATTACTTATGCCAGTTTGGCAACCATTTCATTTTTTTTTCGTTTTTTGTTTGCGAGAATTAACCCTATTTTTTCTCGTTTTCTTACAATAGTTTGTATCAATCTTAAGTAGGAAAGATGAATTCTAAACCAAACTAAAAAGAAAAAAAGAAAAAATTAAAACTACTTTGTTTGGTTTTCAAAAATTGACTTGATTTTTTAAAAACATCAGTAAAAAATTCATATCAAAACAAGAAATGTAGAGACAAAAATGGTGTTTATATACTTAATTTTAAAAAACTAAAAATCAAATAATTATCGAACGTCGTCTCAGCTCTATGATCTTATAAATTTCATTGAGTTTACTGATTCCAATTAGTTTGAAGTTGTTAACCAAATTAACTGTTGTCCATCATCTTTCAAACAAAACATGTTAAAACACGTAATCCGAACTATTTGACTTGTTGATCGAAAAATATATACTTTGTTATGATGCAACCAAGACTAACACCATTATCACTATCATTATTAATGCCACAAATCTATATGTATATGTTCATTTTTAATGTTAATTCCACTTTCTTTTTCTTATTACAATTCTTCAAGTTTGACATTGATTGAGTTAAATGATTTTATGTATATGTCAAGATTTTTTATATACTTGTAAATTGGTTATCAATTACATTGCAATCAATTAATTGGTGTTAGTCAATGTTTTTTAGTGCTCTATGTTGACTAAAGAAGTAAGAGATTGACAACCACAACAACTTCTTATTTGGTAAATAGAGGATTGCATTATTCAATTCAAATTTAGATCAAACTAATACTTGAATTGGTATCATAGTGGAATCATGATGGCTTTTGTTTGCTAAATGTTTTAGGGGTGTTTGAGGGTTGGGTTGAGTTGGGTTCGATCACTTTTTAGATCTGACCTACTTGTTCGAGTTTATATTTCTTTAGCCTAAATAATTCTTATTGAACGATGAACCCAACCTAACCCAATTATAAAACATTTGAATTGGGTTAGTTGAGTCACTTATTTCAATTTTTGTCTTGAAATTAAGCAAAATGTTAATATGTAAAAATTTTATTTAATTATTTTCGTAGAGTGAATTATGATCAACAACTCAGTCTTAATTTATATTATGAAATTTATTTCGGAAGTGTAAAGATTGCTTTTGGGAGTTGTTGGAGGATGAATTATCCAAAAAAATCATAAAATTAAATTAAATTAAGATAAATATAGGTATATATAATACTATCATAAGTAGAAAAGAAACATATTTTCTAAAATTAAGGTTGGTTGGGGTTGTTTTTGAACTCGTGAACGAACCTAACCCATAAGATTTTCATTTTTTAAACTCAACTCAACCTAAATGAGTTGATAACCCAACCCGTTTGGGTTGGGTTGGTTGATCGAATTTTTCGAGTCATTGGATTTTTTGAACACCCCAAAATGTATTATGAATTCTTTTAAGTTTTCTTGATTTTAGCTAGGTTTAAATTGATAGTTTTAAATGAATTAAGGGTGTGTTTAGGAGTGATAGTTGGGGTATTGATTTTAGAAATAGAGATTTAGGTACCATTGATTTTGTAAAATTGATTTTTAAACAATCAAATTTATGTTTGGTTATACCACTCTTAAAGATGATTTTCAATCATTATGTTTGGTTTCAAAAGTTAATTTAGTTAATTTAGAGTTACACAATTAGTAATTGTATTTTCGATTTGAGAAATAATTATTTAACTAAATAATTATGGTAAAGATCTATTTCTATTTGTTTTATTGTTAAATTGTTACGTGCATGGTTGATATATGTATGTATAGATATTGAAAGAAAATTCAAAACATATAATTGTTTGTTTTATTAAAATTTTAACGACATGTATGTCTGTCATCTTTTGTTCCAATATTAATATTTATTTTTTTAAAAAAAAATCACAAATGACTAACCAACAATATTTTACAAAAACAGAATTAGATAACCATTTTGGAAGTGATTGATCGGAAATCATTGTCACCTAATTTCTCCAAAAGCAATTTGATATGATTTTATATTTTTCTAATATCAATTCTAGTTCATGCCACACGCCATCATTCAAGGAAAAATGATTTTGACCATCTCAAAATCACTCACA
This sequence comes from Cucumis cinereus, assembly GCA_037974625.1. NCBI lineage: Eukaryota > Viridiplantae > Streptophyta > Magnoliopsida > Cucurbitales > Cucurbitaceae > Cucumis > Cucumis cinereus. The sequence continues at coordinate 9,426,248 of JBBPDJ010000023.1, read as the reverse complement.
AACACACCTTAAAATGTAGGTTAAAATTACAAATTTAGTTCTTAAGGGCCGTTTGGCCCATCGAGTAGAATTAGTAGTTCTGAAATTAATATGTTGAAGTCAGTAAATTGGTGTTTGAAATTAATATGTTGAAGTCAGTAAATTGGTGTTTGAAATTAATATGTTGAAGTTAAAAGTTATTTGAATTTATTTGAAGAAACAAGTTAGATGGATGAAATATCTGTCGACATATCAATATTATAAGCCATAGTCTTTCTATCTGCTTGTTAATATTGTTATATTACTTGCTAGGCAAAATTTGTTAAGTTTTAGGAAAAAAAAAACATAGCTAAGTAAGAAGGTCAAGAGATGTGGAAAAAATAGCCTAATGAAGAGTTGAGGTGCTCGGTAAGCGGCCAAAATGGTGTGTGGGTGAGGCGGCAAGGATGGCCATTTGAATGGCCTAGGCGACCTAAGTAATGCTTGTTAGGTTGCATGGCAAGGAGCTTAAGTGTGTATAGGCGAGTAAAGTCCTATGCGGCCAATGTGAGTACATGCAGCCAACTTATAAAGCAAATGACAACTTAGGCGACATCAAGAAGGGAGTTGTGCATTGAGATAAGACTAGGCGACATGTCATGTGTTGAAGGCATTGAGTCAAGATTAAGTGAGGTTTAAGGGAGCTAAGTGTGAAAGTGAGGCGTCCAAAAGTGAGTAGGTAAGCTATGAGGCAAGATTGTTCGCCAGTTGAGTGGTTTACAGATGACTAATCACGGATTAGCATCAGTATTATTGAAGCAGAAGGTGTCAACATAAGATTAAAAAGGTTGTCTATATAAGTGTGCTTTAAGACGAAGAGAGCTTTCAAAATAATCGTGAAAATTAAGTGTTTTTGGTCTCAAAAGAAAGTTGAGTGAGTCTAGTTTTCCGATGAGGACTGCCAAAAAGAGAGGATTTCAGGAAGGGATCAAACTGTTGAAGGAAACCTCAAAAGGTCAGTTTTCGAAAGATCATTGAGCAGAATTCAAAGATTTAAGGCTAGCCGAAGAAATACTTGGAGTTTTGATTTGAATGTTTGAGGTAAGATACTTAAGAGGCTAAGGAACAAGTTTGTAGAAGGAAGGTTTTCAATTTGATAAATAGATTTTAAGTTATGAATTTTTGAAGTTGAATCTAGGAATCTGATTTGCACTGGGAGCTTGAGAATCTAGGTAGCCGCAAGAGCCTTTGGCAAGGTATCAAGAGGTTGAGCGTGGTGTGCGTAAGTGAGCATTCTTGACAGTGTCATAAGTGGCTCAAGGCAAGCCCCAACGTATAGCTATGAGGCTAGAGATGTCCAATTTTTTCATGGGGACGGGGCCCCTTGGGGATCTGCCCCGAACGGGGCAGAGATTCCCCGATTAGGCGGGGAATGGGGGAGGGAGTGGGGGAAAAAATTCCACGTGAGTTAAATGGGGACGGGGACGGGGACGGGGAATGCATTCCCCGACCCCGACCCTGACTTCCTCCCCGCTCCATTCCCCATTCCCGATTATAGTTTATTTATTTATTTAGTATAGTTATGTAAGGTTATGTTATTATAATTATATAAATACTAGATTTAAATTTAAAGTTTTTATTGTTTATTGGCCAAGACAATAAATTCAATATTTAAATATAAATTATATAGGTTAATGATTTGATTTAGGTTTATTTCTTTTTACTAAAATGTTGGTTAGTTTTTTAGGCCAAAATTTACAAATTTATCTTTGAATTCAATTGTCATATAAAACTTATCATACTAAACAATTTAGTGATAGGTTTAATTATTTAATTAGAATTTTCTGAATGATTTAAATTGATTGTTTTTTTTTTAAAAAATAATTTATGGGGAAAAATTCCCCGTGGGGAACCTGATCCTCGCGAATTCCTTGTGGGGAATCCCCGCCTCGATCCCCGTGGAAAATTTCACGGGGAGGGGGAATCAAATGGGGATGGGGAATGGCATCCCCGGCCCCGTCCCATGGACATCTCTATATGCGGCCAAGCATGTGCGCGACAAGGTGCCAACAACAAGGTCTGTGAGTGCCAAAGGCTATGCGACAGCGCCTGCGTGCCCCAAGGCTATGCAATAGGGCTTGAGCGCACAAGGGAATTGCATGCACAAGGGTAGGCGACCATGGTGGTTGCACGACATGACTAAGGGAGGTTAGCACGCGATCTGGCAACCCTCACAAGGCCAGCGCGCATGCATGTAGCCTGCCCACTGCCCAATCATGCGCTAACCCATGCCCTTGTGCCAAAATGAGCCATTTTGTTTTTATGTCTTTGTGAAGTTTTAGCCAAGTTTGAAATTTTTTAGGATCAAGAGGATTAAATTGGAACGTAATTATCTTATTTCAAGTTAAGAGAAGATTGGGCAGACTTGAAGGTTCTAGCTTGAATTCGTGAGTGAAAATGTTTTTAAATATCTGATTTAAGCATAAATTTCAAGTTAATTTATTTAAGCAAGTTTTGAGCTACTTAAAGCATGATTTTGAATCAAGTTGTTTTATCTGTTACAATGAGTTATTTCAAGCATGAGATTTTCTTAAGTATTCCAAGTATGAGATCTTTCTTAATTGTTTGTTTTAAGCATAAGTAATAGTATCAAAGCATGAGATTTAGTAAAGTATTTGACCAAATCACAGTTTAAAATTTACGAGAATTTATTTATCAACATGACTAATTTCTTCATCAGCAATTATCCACTATAAAACATATGTTTGGAATCAATGAGTGAATATTAAGTAGAAATTGAAGCTTAAGTTGTAATGACCATTAAGGATTAAGAGGAGATTATAACGCAACTATTATAAAACAAACAAACATATACTACTTAATTGAAAAGAAAATAGAACTTCAATTACCTCATGCATATGGAGTAGTCAAATATGTATATTATTTTATCACTTTGACTCTCATGTATGCATAATGATATTGTATGAATAATTTAATATGTTTGAACTATTTTTAAACCTAGACTAGTGTTTTTTCATAAAAACACATTTTTTCCCCTACTTTTAGAGAGAAGGAAGAGAAAAAAATCAACGTTAGCTTAGCTCAACTAGTCAAGACATTTGACGGAGAGACTAAAGGTTCAAATCATCCCCATATTTTCTGTTGTTTTGTTATTGATAAACAACATTAAGTAGTTTTAATGGGTTAAAAGTTACACTAAACTCTAAAACCAACCTACCCATCTATTGAGGGGTTCACTCAAACACATTGAAAGGACAAAGCTTATCCACAGTATAACTGCAAATGAGGTCTAAATCCTTAAAAACAAGATATTCAAAAGTGTTTTGCTATCATGAGTCCCATCCTTCCTACAGAGCATGTAAATGCAGATACTTCCTGTCCCTACATACAATCTAAGAGTGCAGAAAATAAAATCCACTCACTAGACCATCTGCATCAAAAGCCCCAACTCTTATTAAAATGCAGATACTTCTGATTCTATTTGGAAAAGAAATAAGAGACAAAAGAAAAATAAAAAAGCCTCTTATTAACCGATTTCATCTTAGTCTAAGTTTCTAAGACAATGCCTTAGTGCAAGGTTATTTTAGCAAGATCACCGATAAAAATCTAAATCAAGTATTCAAGCTTGTTGAACTGTACAGTCATCTTTCAACTCACAATTTAGTCATTCAAAACTAAGAACAATTTGCACATTTCATTACTCACTGGATTCTTTCAGGTATATGAAGAAGCAAGTACATTTCCTTGAAAGTATAAAGAAATAAGACAGTAAATTGGAAGCGATGAGGAGAAATGGGGTCACCTCTAAATCTGCAAGAATTGAATTGAAGAAGCTAAAGATTATTAAACATTCTTCAACTTCTTCATCTTTGATGGAGGCCATCGTCCCTTCTTCCTCAAATGGCGTTTCTGAACAAGCCGCTTCCTCCGCAGCCTAATCTTTTTTGCTAACTTCATTCTTGCCTTCTGCTCCAGCCTCTCTTGTAACTTTGATTCTAATGGAAGTTTATCAACTGGAACATCCTCCTTTTTAGCTTCTGCAGGGGGCTGCGGTTCACTACTGTCAGTTTCTCCTGTGGCATCAATCTCAGACGCAGCTTTGACAATTAATGATGCTGTGTTTTCAACAAAAGAGGGGTTGCGAAGTCGGACTCCATTGAAGTGTTTTGGCTGAAACCCAATAGATTTCATGAGCAACATTGAACCTGAAATGGAAACCACCATGAAGGGGTGGAAAATGGGCTGAGATACATAAAATGCAAGGAAATAATCATTCAAATTAAAGCTAAGAATATGAGTATATTTGGTCTCTAAGCTTTTTAGAATTGTGTCTGATAGATCTCTTGATTAAAAAAAGTGTCTAATAGATTCTAAACCTGATATATGAAATGTTTCTAAGAGTTCAAAGTCAAATACAGACAAAGTTAATAGTTTAAGACTGATATTTCAAAGACCTACTAAATATTGTTTAGAACTTAGAGAACTACCGTACACAATATTAAAAATTTAGAGACCTATTAAATACTTAAAATTTAATGGACCATTAGTTAGTAAAGCCAAGTTTAAAAGTTTCGCCAACAAGCTTGTAATTCGATTTTTATTAATATAACCCAAGATTAAGCAGCTTGTAGAGACTAATACTTTTTAATTAATATAACCAAAATTAAGTAGCTTGTATATAACCAAAGATTAAATACACTCTAACCTATTTCAAGGGCTTTTGATTGAGTACATTTTTCAATACGTTATCTATCTATCACGGCTTGAATCAAATTAATCTCTCTTCGATGAAATTCAAGCGTATTTCAAGAAAAGGAAACTTGTGAACTATATATCAAATTGAGGATGATGAACAAGTAACAGAGCAATCAGCATATAAAACACACTCAGGCAAGCGAGATCGAGATCCAGAGCACATCAAAAGAGAAGCTTAAAAAATCGACAGTCTCAAAATACAGACACCAACTGTTTGACAAAATGCCTGACAGACAAATGACTGCAAAGAAATTCCCTGAAACACAACAACAAAGTTTCTCGAGGTCGAGAAAAAGAAATTACCCATTTGAATAAATCACACAACAAACAATGAAGTAGAAAGAGAAATGAAGATAAAAATCAGAATTAGACAAAAACATCAATTCGATCCCGTCGAACAGAGGAACGGAAAGGAAAGTTCACGAAGAGACTTACTAGGGATGGCAGAAGTCGCTGGAAAACATGACGGCGACGGCGACGGCGACGTAGAAAAATGGAGAGAGGTGGAGAGGGGATTGGAGCAGAGGAGAAAAGAAGCCATGGTGCGAACTGGGAGCCCCTCACTACCTTTGGATAAGCTTTATTATAACATTTTGAATATATAATTTTTTAGATAATATAACATTCTGAATTTTATTTTTTTATGTACAAAAAGACATTTTTACCCCTAAATTTAGTGAACAAGGTAAAATTATTTAGAACCCTCTGTTAAAAATTCAATTTTGTGTCTAATAGATCAGTAAATTTTATTGAACCATTAAATCTCTAAATTTTTAGTTTTTTAGTAAGCTTTTAATTAATCTCTACTTTTGTATATGATAATGATAATATATGATATATCTCAGATTTAGATTAGACACAAAAGTTTATATAAAATTTTTTACATTTAGAGACGTAGTAGACTTAAATTTAAAATCTTAGAGACTTTTAAAACATGTTTAAACTCGTAATTTAACTTGAATTTATCTCTATACTTGAAAATAAGTGAAATAAATAAAAAAAATTGTTTTACATGACAAAATCGATAAAAATATTTACAAAATTTTACTTTCTATTTATATAGACATAATAGATGCAGGTAGACATTTATTACCGTCTATTTGAACTTATGGCTGAATTGATAAATGTCTATCTAGATCTTTTTGTTATACCTTAAAATATTCCAAATAAACATTTAATTAAGATTAAAAAAACAAATAAAATCAAATAATTACTCAATCATTAGAAAAACGAGTGTTTTCAAATATAGCAAAAACATATTTACAAAATATAGTATAATTTCATATCTATCACTAATAGACATTAATAAACGATATTGATAAATACACATGATGATGATGATGGAAGAATTTCACATGGCTGGTAGAGATACCAAGCTTCGACATTTACGTAACACCTATTTAATATATTTATAATACATCTCAATTCTTTTAGAAATAATACCTCAATTAATAATAAGTTTTTTTTTAAAGAACAATAATAATAAAAAAAAATATTTACATTTTATGAAAAAAAAATCAATTTACTACACTTGATTATATAAATATTTGATGTAATTTACCAATTTTTTTTACCATCCCCCTATAATAAGATGGCACAAGGAGTAATATTTTTATCTCTTATATTTGAAACTAATTTCCACATTCAAACAGAATTATTTTGAAACAAAATTTAACTATTAAAAAATATATTTTATTTATTTATTTATTTAAAAAAATATATATAATAGAGATAACGATTAAAAGAAATCAGTCAGATCCGGACCTAAAATAATGGAAATTAAATTTCGTTAATTTGATACTTATGGAGTTGGGGGAAAATTAGTTTAATTTATTAATTTTCCTTTTCCTTTAGGGATATTAATTTGTGTACGAACTCATTATATAACAATCATCGCACACTTCATTCTTCTTCAAAATTAATCCATCTTCTTCAAAACTCTCTCTTACTTTGCAATGGAAAATTGGGTTCTAGTTAAGATTTTAGGTCGAGGTTCTTATGGCGTAGTTTGCTTAGCAAAACAAATCACCGAACAATATGATGATGTTCCTGACTATTATTTTGCTGTCAAACTAGCTTCTCTTCAACGTTATTCTTCCTTGTTGTGGGAAGAACAACTTCTTGAACATTTTAAGGGTTGTCCCGAAATTGTTCGGTGTTTGGGGAGTGAAATAACCCCAAAGTCTAAAGAATCACCGGAAGATATGGACTTTTATGCTTTGAAGTTAGAGTTTGCTGCCGGAGGATCTTTAGATGATTTGATCAAACAACGAAAGAAGTTGCCTGAGGTTGAGGTGAAAGATTATCTCCGAATGATACTTAGAGGTCTTCGTTGTATTCATCGTAAAGGGTTTGTTCATGTTGACCTTAAGCCATCTAACATTCTTGTATTCCCTCAAAATGATGGCAAGATAAAGCTTAAGATTGCTGATTTTGGAATTTCTGATAGATGCAAGCGTATATTAGATGAAGACGAAGAATATTACGGTCCATTAAAATTTAAAGGAACACCCAAATATATGTCACCTGAATCCATTGTTTTCAATGATGTTAATGGTGCACACGATATTTGGTCACTGGGCTGCATTATGGTTAAAATGGTTTCTGGAAATTCTGTTTGGGATGATTGCAAAGATAATGATCAATTGATGACAAAAATTTTAGAGAACAAGAATATACCAAAAATACCTACGGAATTATCGGAACAAGGAAAGGACTTCATTACAAAATGTTTTGTTCGAAACTATAAAAGACGGTGGACAGCTGGTATGTTACTCCGTCATCCTTATCTCAACGAACAAAAGAAGTTGTGAAGATTGGTGAATAGATAATTAAGGGATTTTTTTTTTTGCCTCATCAATTATTCAAGAACAAAGCTTGATATATTGATAGTGGAATATTCAACAAACATTATTTTTTGCGTCATATATTGTACAAGATTAAATTAAATAAGTAAATTTAATAATACTTGTTTTATTTTCATTAATGCAATTAGTTAATTAATTATGTATTCTATTGTTTATAATTTGATATTCTTTCAATAAATTGTTTTTGTAAACCTAAATAGCAAATTCTTTAACTTATAATTTGATCAAATAGTTCAATAATTTTTCTTTTCACTCTATAAAAAAACAGAATATTATTTCAAATAAAAAGAAACGAGAAATAAACGAATTAGAAAAGTAGTCTATTTGGTAGAAAATCAGATTAGATGAAATACAACGATAGTTGAAAACATAGGATTAAATGAAAACTATGTTTTATTTCATGTTTACACGTTCAAAAAATGATATTTTAATTTAAACAAATGTAGATTGTGGTAGTTAATTATCCACAAATTGTAGGATGCCAAAATTTAATTTTAATAGGGTCTTAACCTATTTATTTTCTGTTTTCTGTTTTTTATTTTTTAAAATTATTTTTTAAAAAATAAGTATGTTTGGTAACTGATTCATTTTTTTTTAAAACCAGAAGCTTGTTTTTAAAATTATTGAAAGAAAATTGAAAACGAAAAAAAGAAGCTTTAAAAAACAAACATTTTTTTATAAAAAAAAAAGTAAACAAAATCAGTTATCCAACATATATGGTTGGAAGAAAATTAGAATTTAGTTCATAACTTATAATTATAATTTAGACTTAAGGTTTGATAAAATTCTCTTAAATAGTCTCTCTAACAAGAATTTTGTTCTTTCTTTTAGAGAATTTTATCAAACCATGTGAGTTATAAAATTTTAAGGTTTAAGATGTGCGCATACAATTCTTGATTTGCCACGTCTTTCGGATAAAACAACAAAAGTACTTTATCGGAGCTGCACCGAAACCGATCGAAAAACCAACACACTTGAATGACTTTATATAATGTAATTTTATAATAAAAGTAGTTTTAAACAATCCCCAACACATGCCTACTTTTAGAATTAGTTTTAAAATAAATATTGTTGGTTTAAATTATATAGAATGACCATGAACTTTGTGGTTTGTGTAAAAAATATTTCTAAACTTTCAAAAGTTTACAAATGTCCTTCACAAAGGTTTAAAAAATACCCATATCGTTAGTTTTGGATGAAAAACGTTAAAACTTTGTTTCAAAAATACCCTTAAACTATCAAAAAGTTTCATAAATACTCTTAAACTTAAAACAAGTTCAATACTACAATTATTAATTCAATTTTTACACTAAATTTCTCGGTACTCAAAATAAAAACCAAAATTTTAAGTTAAAACATAAAATCTCACAAAATTGTAAAATAACAATTTCTCCTTAAAACATGTTAAAACAATAATTAGTGAAATAGAAAAAAAGTATTTGATTATTAACACACTAAACTATTAACATACAACTTCGTTAAAACATTTAAGTCCTACAATCCTTTGAGGTTTCTATTATTCTCTTTATTTTTATTAGAGTCGATTTAAAAGTGTGTAATTTTATTTATTTATATTAAAGAAGAGAGAAGAGAAAAAAAGAAGAAAAATAGAAACGTAATACGGTATTAACGACTTGTGCTATATAACAGTAAGAGTATTTTTTTTTAACTTATTTTTTAAAGTTTAAGAATATTTTTTTTAAGTTTTGAAAGTTTAAGGGTATTTTTCAAAAGTTTAGCATGTTAATAGTCAAATACATTTTTTTGTTTGACTAATTATTGGTTTAATATGTTTTAAGGAGAAATTTTTTATAAGATTTCGTGAAATTTTATGTTGTCACTTAAAATCTTGGTTTTTATTTGGTTCGTGAGAAAATTGGTGCAAAATTTGGATCAATGAGAGTATTTTTAATTTTTTTTTATAAAAAGTTTAAGGGTATTTATGAAAATTTTCAATAATTTAGGGGTATTTTTTAGGGGTTAAGTCGGGTTGGGTCAACCGGTAAATTATAGACCAACCTGAGCTTGGGTTGGCAAAAATTGAACCCTATCGGTTCAATGTGCAAGGGTCAACCCAACCCATAATTTTCGGTTTGGGTCGGGTTGGGTCACCGGATTGGTTTTTTTTTCTTTTATAATTAAGACTATTTGTTGATTCTGTTGATTCTTTTTTTCCCACTAAAAGTTGAATTTTTTGCAGTGCACAAAATATTATATTCACATAAATAACATAACTATTTTACACCAATTTTGAAAAAAATTATGATCAAACACTATGTAAAGTCCAAGTGTTTACGTTCAAATAATAAAACCTAAGTTCATGTAAAATTAAGTCTACATTCAAATTCATTTAAAATTGAAATAAAAACATCCAAAATCATTGAATACAAAGTTTAAGTATACATTCAAGTTCATTTAATATATAAATATAATAACAATAATAATAATAATAATAATAAAAATGGGTTGGTCGGATTGATCGGATACTAAATTCTATAACCCAAACCAATCCAAAATATATTTTAAAAAAAAATTTGCAACCTAACTCAATCCTTATGGTTTGGGTTGGATAATCCGGGTTGCTCGGATTACCTGGTTTTTTTAACACTCCAAAATTTTTAAATAAAACGTTTTCATTCAAAACTAACGGTAGGGTTATTTTTTAACTTTTTTTGAAAGTTTATCCACATTTATAAAGATTTTAAAAGTTTAGGAACATTATTTTATATATAATTTATCCTCTATATATAATCTACGTTTTCTTTTGTTAAAGATAAAATTTAAACAAATCCCTCTTCCGAAGCTAAAATGGAAAGATTATATTTACTTAATTTGATAAGGAAAAATAAGTTTAATTATTATTTTACCTTTTCCTTCTCCTTTATGGATATTAATTTGTGTACGAACTCATTATAAAACCCTCATCACCTACTCCATTCTTCTTCACAATTAATCCCATCTTCTTCAAAACTCTCTCGTCAATGGAGGATTGGATTCTACTAAAGGTTTTAGGTCAAGCTTCTAATGGCGTAGTCTGCTTAGCAAAACAAATCACCGAACAATACGATGATGTTCTTGACTATTATTTTGTTCTCAAACTAACTTCTCTTCAAACCTTTTCTTTGTTACTGTGGGAAGAACAAGTTCTTGAACACTTTAAGGATTGTCCCGAAATCGTTCGATGTTTAGGTAGTGAAATAAGCCCAAAGTTTGAAGAATCTTCGGATGATATGGATTTTTACGGTTTGAAGTTAGAGTTTGCTGCTGGAGGATCTTTAGACGACTTGATCAAACAACGAAAGAAGTTGCCTGAGGTTGAGGTGAAGGACTATCTCCGGATGATACTTAGAGGTCTTCGTTGTATTCACCATAACGGGTTTGTTCATGTTGACCTCAAGCCATCTAACATTCTTGTGTTCCCCCAAAGTGATGGCAAGATTAAGTTAAAAATTGCTGATTTTGGAATTTCTGAGAGATGCAAGCCTATTTTAGATGAAGACGAAGAATACCACGGTCTATTGACATTTAAAGGAACACCTAAATATATGTCACCTGAATCAATTGTTTTCAATGAGGTTAATGGTGCACATGATATCTGGTCATTTGGTTGCATTATGGTTAAAATGGTTTCCGGAAAGTCGGTGTGGGAAAATTGCAACACTAATGATCAATTGATATCAAGAATTTTGGAGCACAAGAATATACCAAAAATTCCTAAGGAATTATCCAAACAAGGAAAAGACTTCATTATAAAATGTTTTGTTCGAAACTATAAACAACGGTGGACAGCTGATATGTTACTCCGTCATCCTTATCTAAATGAAGAAGCTGAAGAAGAATGAATAGATAATTAAAATTACAAGATGAATTTTTGTTATTTTCCATTTTCTATTTTTTATTTTTGCCTCATCAATTGTTGAAGAGCAAGGCTGAATGTAGTAATAATGGAATACTCAATCTTTGAAAAGAATATTATTTTATTTTTTAAGATGAAAAGAACATTATTTGCCTCGTATAATTTTACAAAATTAAATTAAATAAGTAAATTTAATAGTCTTTTTTATTATTATTATTAAATGTTATTAGTTAATTATGTAATCCACTGTTTATGATACTGATATATATATATATTTCTTTCAATAAATTATTTTTAATTCTTTAACTTGTAATTTGATCAAATAGTTCAATAATTTTAGTTTTCAAATAAAAGGAGAAACGAATTCGAAAAATGAGCAAATAGAATCTTGAAAAGGAATTTAAAATTAAGATTAGTTGTAATTATCTAATAAAATATTAGTTCACACTAAAGTATTATTAATTAATTAATTTATTTATTTTTGTTTGTAATTAAATTGTTTGATTATTAAATTAATGGTGACCATTTTGTTATTAATTCATTGGTCTAAGTTATATATGAAGATTTAATTTTAATTTTAATTTCTTGGCTTATATTATATTAGACCAATGTCACAAGCTTTAATATTATATTGTGTTTTTCTTTATTTGTTTATGTGTAGCCATAGTTCTAATTTAATTACTTGAGTGAGTGATGAGTGAATTATCACTAATCTTCTTCCATATATTAGAGATTATGGGTTAGCTTGCAAATTTATATTTACGAAACTTATAATAATAAAATCATTCATTCAAATCTTTTTAAATAATAGACCCAAAAATATTTTGATTTCATAAAAAAAAAATCCATAAAACAAAATAATCATAATAATAAATATCATTGCAATTTTTATCTCTCACGCGTGTATATATATATATATTAAAAAAATTAAAGATATTCTTCAAAAATAATTTCAGAATTCAAAAAAGTAATATTTTGAAACAAAATTTGAAGATAACAGGGAAAAGATAATATCTTCTTCTTATTATTTTTTTGAAAAAAAAAGTTAAAAACAAGGATCAAAAGAAATCTCTCATCCGTACTAAATGGAAAGTAGATCGATATGGTAAATTTGTTTTTTTTTTTTTTTTGTATATATATATAATTATTAGAGTTGGATTTCAAATAAGGAAAATAAATAAATAAATAAAAGTTTAAATTATCATTTTATCTTTTTGTTTATGGATATTAATTTACGTTTGAACTCCTTATATAGTTATATTATTTTCCTAATAAAGCCGATCGTTGATGAAGTTATAGTGGCAATCATCGTTTACAAAATTTGGTTCGCATTCTTCATCCCTTCAATGGAATATCAAATCTCTCGATACTCAACTATGGCAGTGGAAGTAGATATAGATCTTCCGATGTCGACAAGAGTCCCAAATCATCCATCACCAATCCAACTAATTGGCTTGCTCTTCACTCTACGTCGTTGTTGCAACCAGTTTCAGGTATCAGAGAACGGTGAACGACAATTAGTAGAGCAACGAGAAATACCAAAAGTTCCTCTATGTGACCACCAATTCCCTGTTGAAATCTTCAATGGAGACAACAATGCTCTATTCCAATACCTATGTTGTAGCTTCGAAAACTATGAACCTAAAATTGATGCAGAGGCAGTAGCAAGTGCGGTGATCGAGAGGTGGATTGAAGTGAGGGAACAAGTGAATTGGAGAAGTTGCGATAAAGTATTGTCGATGAGAGTGAATATGACGATTACAGATGTTGTGGTTGGGTATGTTGTTGGGAATGTATTTGGAGGAGAAGATGGAAGAGTGGTTCCAGCATGCGAGAAAGCAATTAAGAAGATGTTGAAGAGATTGGAACTGAGAGAGGAAGATGAAAGAATGTGTGTGATATGTTTGGATGAAGTTAAGAAAAAGAAGAATGGAAGATGTGGTTTGGAAATGCCTTGTTCACATGTGTTTCATGGGAAATGCATTGAAGATTGGTTCAAAAATAGCCATTCTTGTCCAATTTGTAGATTTCAAATGCCTATCACTTCAAAATCTGCTCAAGATTAATCTTGTGTTTTCTTTCCCTCATTTATTAAATTAGGGTTTTTGTTTCCTTTCTCTTCACCCTCTTGGATTAATATAAATTTATGTGTTGAACATTAATTACAAATTAAAAAAAAAAAAAAAGGAATTATGCTTCTCTCCTATAATTTTCAAAGTCATTCTCAATCAATAAACTAATCCTCAATGCATGATAGTGTTTCTTTCCCATTCAATGAATGAGAAATTGTGTTAGTGTACATCATCCAAATCAACTCCATAAACATTCGCTCTCAACTCAAAAGTTCTTCAAGACCGAGAACTTCGGTATCTCGAATCAAACAAAGCTAATCGAAGTCTAATCAGATAAAATTCGACCATTACCTAATAGAAATGCTGCATCTAAAAATATTCTCAATCCTTGAAAAGCACAAGGCTCCATTTCCAACCAATCCCTTCTAAAAGATCATTACTTGAAGAGGTCTGGATTCAACCAATCCCTGCAAAATTTTGAAGTTTAAAACAAAGGTTTAACTTTAGACTCATTCATGATTGAAAAAGAGAAGGGGGATTGTGTGTTGTACTTGCTAATGTCGTCGAGGTGATCATCAAAGTCCACCACATCTTCCCATTTTTCAGATGATATGAAATCCAACAAGACCACGTTTGCTGACGGTTCCTTGATCATCAGCTGGCTGCTTCCATCTGATCCAGCCAGCTTCCAGTTCTTGGAAGTTTCCTTTGTGTATAGCTGATTGGAGACGAAATGAACAAAATGAATGAGAAGAGCATAATGCAACCATCTCCTCATGCTTAGTCTCTACCATATTTCAAGATGAAACTAACAACTAGATTACAAGACGTCTGGTTAGGTTGCATAAGTTTAGTGCAGCACAAAACAGCTATGATAATCAGATATTGTTCATTGTAAAGTAGAGTCATTCATAAAATGCAATCACATCTTGATTAAACTCAATGATTCCAAAGAAACCTTATACAGCACAACTCGCCATCAATTTGAATATTAGAAAGAGTAAATAGTGATGCTAAGGTGATCGAAGCCAATTAGAACGAGAAGCAATCAGAATCTAGAAATGCTAGCTAGCAGAAGACTTCAAATCTCAAAGTAAATTTCCGATGACACCGACAACCCCCAGTAACACTCATAGGATTTTAAACAGGCCACCATGAACTAAATCCAATCACTCTAAGCCGTTTACTAACCACAAGAAACTCCAACAAGTTTGATTAATTTTTTAAAAGAAAATGCATTAGGGAATGATCAAATAGGGTTGGATTCGCAAAAATCTAAACTTTCATGTCAGAAGCAGTCATGGAAAAAGTAGGATACAAAAATATGTCAATTTCTAATAAACTAGGATACAAGTACATTACATTTTGTACTTATTATTAATTTTATGATATATGTAAATTTAACCGAAATTTCTCATCGGATGACCACTCTACTACATTTAAGTACCAAAGGGAAATTCATAGAATTCTAATGAAGATGCCCGACCACCATAACTCAATTTTGTCCTCTTTGGCCCTTAGTCACTAGTCCAACCCAAGGTGGCTGGTAAAACAGGTAGTAATCAACAAGAAACTCCAACAGGATAAAACCTTTTTTTTTTTGCTTTTTAGGAAAATGCAGAAGGGAATGATCAAATATGGTTGATTCACAAAATCCAAAATTACTTGCGAAGGCAAACGAATAAAAGGAGAACATGAACATCCAGGTCTATCCCACTCCACAATATAGATGGTATGTATTCTTCCAACACTGCAGTCTCTCAATCATTGTTTGTACAATGAACTTGAACAATTAAATTTTCAAATCAAGTTATTTTTATTTAGTGGAACACGGGTGTCATGCACCAAAAACCCTAACAAGATTTACAATAGAAGAACCTTATAGCTTCAAGCCACCACTTCCTGATAGCTGGTTTGAATTTTGAAAGTCCATAAAAAGACCCCAAAAGGAAAGAGATAAAGAAATCCCCTCCATTGTCCTCCCCACCACGGAAAATCCACCTAAAATTAAACATGCACTAGCCCACTCTGAGGTGGGAGAAAACTAAATAAAGGAGTGGAATGACTCTCCACCTATAGGGCAAAAAAGATTCTATTGAAGTTTCTCCTAGATCCATCCACAGGTTCCATGCTGAGCATCTAATGAAATCCCACATTAAAGCTGAGGCAGCTCCAACCAAAATTAGAGATCACATTCAATTGCCTCTCTCAAACTTTCACATCCTAAAAGAAACCCCACAAACTGTATCCAATCCAATGCAGAATCAGTACAAACCAACAAAATTTAGAGAACACTGAAACAGATCCAGAAAATCAAATAAATTTAAAGATCTAGTCACTACTTACTACCATTGGCTCCAATATATGATAACGAGTATTTTTTTTTTTTTTGATATCCGTGAGTGTCCGGGCTAGCTTACGCGCACCTCGACTAATCTCACGGGACACCTGCCTAATCCTACAACATTTGGATGTCAAGGAAACTCGTAGGAAATTCATTCCTAGGTAGGTGGCCACCATAGATTGAACCCATGACCTCTTAGTTAGTTATTGACCTTTTTATCACTAGGCCAACCCATGATGGTTATAACGAGTAAAAAAGTCAGTAAAATCTCCAACATACGTTTTCCTATATTGCAATTGCAAAGAGCATTAGCAGTAACCAATGATATTGATATCTAACATTCAACTCTCCATGAAATTGTCTAAAGAAGACGATGCTATAAAGCATTCTCGTGACATTCTAGTTTAAGGTCAAATCCAGCAATCGGGAAACCTATAAAGAATATCCCCTCGATTAGCGGATGAATTATCAATATGAAATGGGACAAAGCTACTTTACGATATTCCACTGTCCTTGAATACCAACAATATTCAAATTCTGCTTGTTCAAGATATAAAATTGCTCCTTCAAATGATTTTGAACCAAACGAACAAGAGGAAAACAGGGTGGAAATTCATTGAGGCAATTCTAATGTAGCGTACAAATACAATTTACAAAACCATGATAAGAATTCTATAGCGATAAACTCACCTCCATTACAGGGCTTCTATCCTTTCTCTTCGGCAAAGCTTCAAGTTTTCTGTGATCTAACTGCAGAGAAGCATAAGTCAAACAAAACGAAACATACAAAACAAAACAATACAGATGAAACGCAATAAGACAATTCTTACCAAAAGAAGAGCAGCATGTGGAAAAAATCGAGAAAGATGATCACCAATATTCTTGGCTACACCGCCAACCTCATAGTCATCAAACCGCTCATTGGCATGAAAGTACCCCACAATATTCAATCCCTTAGCCGCATAGTATTCTTCAATCTGATAGCAAATCAAGCATGCCCACGACCTCATCAATCACAGATCTCAAACAGGAAGTGAAAAAGGAGTAAACAAGGCATCAAACACAAAAAATTCGCACATGAGCAACAAGTTTGCATAAACCTAAACATGAAACTCCGATGTAAAATGGTTCAGAAGGAGTACCAGAAGGAGAGATATCTCGAGCTGAGGGAGAAGACCGATGCTGGAGTGGAAGAGAGGGACGGAATCGGAAATTTCAATGACATCATTGGGACCGGAGATGCGACCTAGAAGGACTCCATTGACGGCGGAGGTCCGGTGCTTTAGGGCATGGAGAACAAGCTTTATGTAGGCATTTTGAGAGATCTCGAAGCGTAGATCGCCGCCCATGAGTCGGAAATTGGCAAATCTCCGGTAAGTCTGGCGGAAGAGACGGTTGAGAGAGGAGGAGAAGGCGGAGTTTACAGGCAAAGCAAAGCTGTATGGCTAGTAGTAGAGAAGTGAGAAGAAAATGACAAATTAAAGAAAGCAAAAACAAATAAATAAATAAATAAAATAATGCCTTAATTTTGTAATTTGCTTAAAAAAATAACATTTTGAAATTTCATTAATACAACTTTAAGAAAATACATTAGATATAAAGTTTTAACAAGGTTATAGTTACTACATTTAGGTTCAATACCAAAAAAGATACATACCACGAGGATTTGAGTCATAATTTTGAGAACCAAGTATGAATATTTAGTATGGTCACTTAAGAAAGTTTTTGATTCAAGATTTTGTCAAGTTTTACTTTGACTTTGAAATTTTGAGTCTTTTTAATTGAAGAGAAAATTGTTGGGGAAAAACTTTGAACATAATAGAAACTGAATAAACTAGCAAATTGATGACAACTCAAATGAAAACAAATACACTTAAACAAATTATGAACAAACATTACATAACCAATACCAAAATTGTAGATAAGGAGGAAGAACGGTAGCTGATTGTATCGAGAAATTATATTGTTTTGGTGCAAAAACGAACTTGATAGAGAATGAACAACATTTGATAGCAGGATTTGTGGGAGGTCCACGCATGGATATCAAGGAAAAGCTAAAATTTCAATCTTTTAATTGACTTTTCGAAGCAATTTCTTTCGCTGAAACAATGGAAAAAATGAATGAATTGCGCTTCAAGAAGAGAAACATGAGAGTGTAATGTGAATAAGAAGGCAGCTGCACTAAATATTAGTAAGAAAACAACAACCAATTTGGAAGGAGGAAGAACAAGAGAAGGCCAAAGGAAGCTGGGAAAAGGAAAAAGGGAGTGAGTCTAAGGAGAAAGCACAAAATCCATACAACCACCCTTCACTTGGCAAGTGCTATCAATGTGCCCAAAGTATGCAAGTGTTAGAATGTTTGTCTACAAAGGAAAACAGTGGCTTTCATGGAGGATCAAATTAAATTGCTTGAACCTAATGGAGGAGACAGGCTTTCTTGCATTCTTCAAAGAGTTTTAATAGCACCGAAAGAAGAATCCAACCCTCAACGACATTATCTCTTCAAGACAAGGTGTACGATCATGGGAAAAGTCAACGAAATTTGTATGGTTCCTCTCTAGATTGAGAGTGGACACAAAGATCAAATTGTGTGTGATGTGTTAAAAATGGATGTATGCCATATCCTTTTGGAGAGACCGTGGCAATATGAAACTCGAGCCTTGTACAAGGGCGAAAGAATACCTTTGAATGTCAATAGATGGACAGGAAGATTGTGCTACTCACATTGAACAAGAAGAACTATGAGGGAGTTAACCAAAAAAAGAGTGGAAGCAACCATTTCTTTTCTACAATTAGTAATGGTAAATCATTAATGAAAGAAAGAGAAATTGATATCCAAGAACTTGTTATAGCTGAAAAGTCCAAAGAAACACAACTGAGAGAAAAATTCGAGGGGCTACCACCCTTGAAAGATATTCAACACCGTATCGACTTGGTTCTGGGTGCTACAATCCCTAATCTTCCTCACTATAGGATGAGTCCTAAGAAGTATGAGATCCACCATAACCATATTGAAGCACATTCAATCAAGCCTTAGCTCATGTTGGAGGATGTACATTGATAATAGAGCTATCAACCAAATTGCAATGAAGTATAACATCCCAATTCCATAATAGGTGACTTACTTGTGGACCTGAAGAGTGAATAACACCCTATTCGAATAGGGTTGAGGGATGAGTAGAAGAATGCAAACCAATGGCCAAACCAAATTACCGCATTGGAATTGTCTTATGACATACATAGAATTGAACCAAACAAAACAACAATATAGAGGCCCAGAGTAGAAGAAACGCCCTCCAAAGGCAACTACTATTACAATAACATCTCTGGATCGATAATAAATATATATATATATATATATATATATATATATATGTAATTCTATAGATACACATATATATAAAAGCACTTCAGCGAGAGGCAGTAAATTTTTCCCATTTTATACTAATAATTGATGTGTCATCTTTTTGACATGGAAGATGAAGAAAACAACAGCAGAAGCAATAAGCAGCTACAAATTAATTATAAGGTCATTTACATAGGAAAATTTGCACAAAAAATACAACAGCCTGTGTATCTTCTTCAAACAAAGCTGATCTTCACCCCTTTGTACTACAAACAAACAATCTCCAAACATCAATTCATGGTGAACTAGTGTATCGATATCCCGAATACCCCATCTGGTGGTTCGACGGTTCACTGCTCCCTGCTCCGCCATGGTTGGAGTTAGAACTAGATGACCGAAATGGCCACAGATAAGAGAATGGATTGCGTCTACCTGGATTGACCCGGGAACCACTCCCGTTGTTGTAGCTGTTGCTTCGGTTTTGATCGTTGGTGCCATGTCCCCCGCCCCCACCTCCTATTCCCTGTGGTGGCAGTTCCTGGCGGCAGACAGGGCAAGAATTGTGCTGGACTAGCCATGGAACAATACAATCTGAGTGGTACATGTGATTACAGGCCATCTGCCTTGCTTCAGACCCCAGTTCAAATTTCTCTTTACAAACTGGACAATGTGAATCTGAGCGAAGATGTCGTTGCGTGATCTTAACTGTTGGCATTGCGTCAATTGATGATCTAGATGCTGGTGGAGGGCCACGATGACCATTTGCTGAAAGCTGTTCGAATAGCTCCTCCAGTCCAGGGCCTATGAAGTAGTCACCACTATCGCCCCGTGTAATACCAATGCCAGGAGCCCCGTTGAATAGAGCTTCTAACCTGCTGTTTCTCAACGGTATTTGACCACCAAATATTAATAAAGGACCGAATCCCGGGCTACGTTCAAAAAGTGACTCTGATCTTCCCCTCATGTCATTTCTTTCGGCTAAACGTTGTCTCATAAAAGCAGAGAATGCACCCAGACCATGATCGCGATCTTCATCATGATCCAGACCAAAGAAATCAAATGGATTTCCAGGCACCATATCATCAAGTTCTTGGATAAATCCTCCATTGCAGTTGGGGCAAACTGTATCTCTACCACGGAGACGTACCGACCTTCTGCATCTATAACACCAATGGGTGTTCCGACCAGTTGACATCCTCTCTTATCCTGCTCTCTACTGAAATATATAAGCGGAATAACACCGAAACTTATCCCTGAAACTCCTCAAGCACCAAAATATGTTATCTCAGCATAATGTCTTACTTTCACAATATATATTCACTACATCAACTTCAATGGGTGGATTAAATGAAACCGATACTCCATCAAAAAGAATTAAAGAACCAAAGCATATATTATAAGCCAAGCTGAAATGAAACAAGCCATCAGTTTAGAATCCATACATACCACTCAGATCCAACCATCAACAAAATTTATCGTTTATGCATATTTCAATCAGAAAACCCAGAGATCAAACACTTCATATTTTTCATCTACCACACTCTTGACTACCATTTGTAGTCCGTTATTTGGATTTTCAACAAAAACATACTTCAAACATAACCCTATATGATATCCCTACTTCTATATCATTTTTTAGATTTTAATGAAACATGAGAAGATTGAGCTAAATCTCAAGGCAATGAATGGAACATTTACACAAGGACTCCGCACCGATGAAATTACATGGCTGCTAGCAGACATACATACTGTTAGGCCTACTCATCTTCGGTCTAACTATCCTTGTTTAACTATGTAAAGATGGGGGCATACTCTTCAGACAAAAAGTACCCAAAATCGCATGAAATATCTCAGTGCTTAGAATTTAACTCTGTTCATATAAAAATGAAGATAAATCAATTGAGCATAAAATGAGTCAAGTTTGTTAGTTTGTATTTTGTTTAATGCTTAGCAAACAAAAAAGAAAAAGAAAAAGAAAAAACAAGTGGGTTGGTGATTCGAACCTACTTTAGCCCTCTTGGTTGAGAGCATATGTCTTGACCACTTGAACTATACTAAAATCGGAAAATTGTACACTATCGAAAAAATTACTCACGATTGAGTAAAGATTGAAATAAATCAATCGTGCCAAATTCATCCAACAGAACACCAAAAAAGTTAAACACATAAATGTCCAAATCCCACCAACAGTCACAAAAACATTCTACTCCAGGCACAGAAATCACGATATAATTAGCCAAATTCTTAAAAGAAATAGAAAAATGAGAGCTTAACTTAGTTGAGGGCATTAATTTCTGCCCACGTTGAGACCGATTTCACCAAATACAGAGCAAGAAACGAAAAAAAAATTGAAACTATATTCCATAGTCCAAACAAAGCATACAAGAACACAACTTCAAAAATTCCCACTACACACAACGTAAAAGCACAACCCAACTCAAGATTTCCATTCCAAATAAGCCACAGAAACCAATGAAAGACACCCAGCAACAAAGATCCAAACAGTACCCACCCATTTCAATAAATTCCCCAAAAACCTCAAAGCAACAAAGGTTGAAAACAACAAAGACCCACATACTGAAAACGAGAAAAGAGACAGAAAAAGAGGGTAAAACTGTTAGAGAGGCATTGAATTGCAGAGAAGGGTGGAGGAAAAGGGAACCCTAGAAAATGGGTAGCAGCAGAAATTCACCTTTTGGAAGACGAAAGAGAAAAGTGGATCAACCCAATTTCCTTTTTCTTGAACTGAACAAACAGAGAGAAGAGAGAGAAGAAGAAGAAGACAGAGCGGATGGGTTAACCCAGGCTTTGGGCTACGAGGTCGAGAGAGGAGCGACGTGACCTTTTGTTTTCATTTTTTATTTTTTCTATTTTATTTTCTCTCCATCTCTTTTTTTTATTTTTATTATTGTTTGTATTTTATTTTAATTGATTGGATTTTTATGCATTCTAATTTGTGGCGTACATTTTTTATAATTCTTTTAAAAAACATTCTTATTCTTTTACTTTGCATTGCATGATATCATTGTGTTCTTAGTGTCTCCAATAGTAAGAGTAACAGTGATAAATTCAAAATAATTCTCGTACTATAACGAGTTTAGCTCAATTGTAATTGACATAACCTTCATCCCAAAAGTCCCAAAAGGTTGAAGGTTTGATCTTTGTCCCCTGCAATTGTTGTACCTAAAACAACAGTATATGTAACAGTAACAGTATGTTCTACTGGATCCACACATAATTTTCAAACGTAGTTGAATTAGTGATGCTCAAGTCCCACATTTCATTATTATTACATAAAACAAGTAAATAACAACATATTACCATGGATGGATAGCACTTTTAGGAAAATAAGCATGGCTAAGTGTACACCAACATTTTTAAAGAATTGCAAAATAGAAAAATCTATCCGTGATAGACTTTCATCATTGATTAACTAAGCTCTATCGGTGATAAATTTGTAAATTTTACTAAACCCTACAAATTCTTTTTCATATTATGATATATATGTGCTAATACTTTGAGTCTAATTGTTATATTTTAATGTATGATATCAATTTGTTGTCAATCTTTTTATCGACATTTCAACGCTTCTGTAGGTTTGATATTGATGTGAGGAATAAATGTTTCTAATATTTTAAAAAAGAATTTGTGAAACACAAAAATAAACAATGAAATGCCACTAATGTGAATATAATGTAAAAAAACATACATTTTAACTTATTTAAAAAATACTAAGTATTTATTTTTTTAATTTCAATGAATAATATATTTTAAATTTTGTTTTTAAAATTATTCTAAAAATATCCATCAACATCAACATTTAATTTGTATTTCAATCGACAATTTTGTAAAATTAAGACATCGACATTTCTGTTTATAATAACTTTTTAAAACATTCTCAGACTTGCAATCTTAATGTTAAAAATTTTATAGAGCGTTAGAATTTTAACTCTCTAAAAATTTCTCATTAGAAAAGGGAAATAAGTTTGTATAAGCAATAATATACATCCAAAGACTAACTAAAAACTAAGCCTCTAGAAATAATACATTTTGTGTGTTATCAAAGAACAAAGGATAAAATGCATTATTTTAAATTAAAAAAAAAACCCCATAATTGGTTAATCATTGCATAGTAAATTAGAACAAGTGTTTTGTACACATTTGACTCTAATAAGCGACTTATATTTCATTAATGTTTATGTTTTACATTATTTACAACAATGTCTAACTTCATTCAATAATGACAATAAAAGTAGGGCACACTTACTATTTATATCCGAGCCTATAATTAATTAAAAAATTTTCTAAATTAGGAATCTAAAAAATCACGTATTTTAAGTATATTTGATTATTCTTCAAATTTTTTGAAATAATTAAGGTAATTTGCAAATAAACCTATCATTCCTCTCACATAGTTGTTTTCAAAAAAAAAAAAAAAAAAAAAAAGAAAAGAAAAGAAAAAGACTCATACCTAGGCCGGTAAAAAAACGCATAGTTACAGTATATGTTTGATAAAAATATATCATATTTATGCGTCCAATATATACACTGAAGTGTATAAAATATAGGAATATATTATAAATACTAGACTATATATGCAATATAAATGTATGATATTAACATGCATTATGTCAATATTTTTCAAATAATAAAAAAAAACAAGCAATATAAATACTGGAGTATATATGTAATATAAATAGGTGATATTAACATGCATTTTCAAATGATAAAATAAAACAAACAATGTAATCTCAACTATTGCAAAAGAAATGAATCTCAACTAATTATTGCAATTATAGTAAATATATATTATCTCTCCAACATTAGAAATATCTTGTAAATATGTTAAATATTATTCAACCAGTCACCAAAAAAAATGTATTTTAGACTGAAAATCACATTAAATCATATTAATGAAAATATCCCAAAATTTAGATAATTTTAAAAATAAGTTTTGAAATGGTATTTAATATCTAAATATCTATTAAAACAAATTAATATGAAACAAATTTTGGCTTTCCTTTACAATGATTTCATGTTTTCTTAGGAGTTTCATTTTTTTTAGTTTATATTCTAAGAAATTAGGTATATGTACACACATTTCAGATTTTATAAATGATGAACACTAATAGACATTGATAGACTTTTATCAGTCAGTGTATATCAATGTCACTGATAGACACTGCTAAAAAGTTTATCAGTATCTATCATGGTTGTAATTTGAAATTTTACTATATTTTCTAAATATTTAAAATAATTTTTCCTTTTATAATAAGTTTACACACATAAGTAATTTAAAGGGATCACACCATATGGCCACCCTAATAATTTTCATCTCTTCCCCTTCTTTTCATCCTATCTCTATCATATTTGTTCATAGGGAATAATGGAACATAAACTTTTTTTTTCCTTTTCCTTTTTTTTTTCATCTTTAATTTCATATGGGATAGATTCTCTGTCCCGATCTCGATTTCTCGGAACAAAATATAGGAGAAATATGAAGATGAATTTTTTTTTGTATGATATTAGATATAAATAGTACGTTTCAAAATTTTTGTTTCACTCTAAAAGATATGTAAAATTGATAGTGATTATTTAAAAATATTGGATAGTTGAGTTGGCTTTTGAAAATTTATTTAGGATTAAGTTATAGAAATTCAAATGATAGTAAACCATCAAGGAATCAATGAAATTTTTTCTAAAAAAACGAAAGAAAAAGAAAAAGAAAAACCAAACCAGTGAAATTGACAATGTTGGTATATTATTATACTTCTAGTACTAGAAAACTGAGATCTAACGACACAAAATATGTGTCACAAATAGTTTTCGTGATACAATTTTTGCGTCTTTGAAGTTCCTGTAAAGATATGACATTTAACGACACCACCAAAAAAATGTCGTTGATATTTTTCGCACGACGTCAATTTCTCATGACATATAAAACCTATCATTGTTAACTGGACTTCGACACAACAAAATTGTCATTGTTGAGGTCCAAATTGGCTTATTTCTGTAACGTGTGGTTATTAACAACAGGTTAGTTGTGTCTGGATTGACATTTAGTAACAATCAATTACTGTCTACTTAATACTTAATACTACATTTTTTTTTCTATAAAAAAATTCAAATTGAGATTGTCTTGAGACGCGTTTACCCTGTCATTCTCATACAATTTAAATAACAAAGTATCCATGTATTTGTAAATAGATCTATATATTTAACGAAGAGTTAAATGACATGGACAAAGCTATTTTGTGTATAGATTTTACAAGAATCCACTACAAATCATTACAATGAATTACATGCCTCATATTCTTAACAAAAAAAAAGTGAAAAGTAACATATCTATTGCGACATGTTTCTATACTCCACGGATTATTCGAAAACCTAAAAAATCGTAGAAAATGAATGCTAAGTACATCCCAATATTGTAGATTTCGTGCAATGTAATTTTTTACAAAGCGGTGTAACATTATAAAAATTAACAAACATTCACGATCAACGTAACAAGCATGCAAAAATATTATAATCACATGGAACTCAATGGAAACAAAAAACAACTTACTGACATGACTGTAGGACAATAACATAGCAAACTTTAATGAAATTAAGAAAGTAAGCTTATAAAAACTCAAAAAAAAAAGTTAATATCAACCGAATGCCTTCGTATTAATACATAAGTATAAACTAAGAAAAAAACTAGAAAATCAGTTTTCAAAAATTATAAACTACTTTATAATGTCCAATGGAGAATTTCTTAATCAAACTACATAGATGAACGTCATACTTGTACCAATCATGCATCCATCACAAACAATTGGAAGTGGGGGGGTCATGCATAACGACTCATTTCACAGTGAAAGAGTTATCAACTACTTCATTATATTCCAACATGATTTATCAAAGACACACATGTCTAAACAATTTATCCACACAACTAATTTATGACTATCATAACTGCACGATAGTTAGACACTTCAACACTTATTCTTATTCAACCCAGTCAAATTAAAGTTTCAGAAAGTATGTTTTATAAATATTATCTTTCACCAAAATATAAGAAGGCTTATGGTTCAACATTCTCGATCTAAGATGAATGTCACCACAAATAACCTGATAAAAAAATTATAAGACAAACTTACTCAGACAACCAATCACATACATGCCATGAAGTATATACTTTGAAGACAACTTACGTCATGCAAGCAAACTCAAGTTAAAGTTCGCAAACAAGTTTCTAAAACAAACTTTGAATTTGAAAACAACATAGAAAGTTCAAGAAATATGTCTAAGTCTCACATTGAAGAAGTAATATAGAAAACCACATAAAAAGTATCTAATTTACAATTATTTGACGACCAAAACATATATTATGACGAGGTCGAAGTAAGAAATAACAAATCACACAGGTTTCAGATATATACGTAACCTACAAAAGTTTATTCATTGTAGTACATGGAGATGAAACCAAAAAGAGCTAACACATAATAATTGGAGGGGGGGGGGGGGGGGGGGGCTTCCACAATCTGCCAAATACCCCCTTTTC
>JBBPDJ010000023.1:9373838-9399383 GCA_037974625.1 Cucumis cinereus | reverse complement strand
CTAGTCGACGATACGCCACACAGGCTGGTCACTGGCTAGTCAGAATCAAGTCAGTCGTACGACTTGAAAACTGACCTTTCGTCTCCCACCAAGTACAAATTCATTAAGTGAGTTCACAGAAACCGTATCCAAATAAATCCATCACAAACATCAAGATCATATATAATCCAAACACGTCTCAAACAGCAGATAAAACAATTAATCAGTAAAACAATTCATGCAGAAACCAAACAGATTTATAACCCAGATGCTCTAAGGCCATCCCCTAAATCAGGTACATATCGAACCATCTTAACACTTTATACGCCAAAAATGTAGATTCGGTAGAAGCAATCCTTACCTCAAGTTTCAAAGTTTTCCTTACTCGAACTAGCCTCCAATCGACCCTGATCATACAAACATTCAAATTACTAAACCTTAACTAAAAGGAATATTAAATCTAACCCTTCAGAAACCAAACCCAAACTCACCAACAAACCAACAACGAGCAGTGGCAGCGGGAGACAGAAAACGGTAGAACACGGCTCGACTTGGCGGCTCAGCTCGACTCGGCTCGATAGCTCGACTAGAGGGAAGGAGCGGCTCGGCTTGGCAGCTCGGGAGAGACAGATCTCGCGCGACGCACGTTGTAGACCTAGACGTCGCTCGCGGTCGAACGGAGGAGATGGAGAATGGCTCGGGCGTGGGCTTTCTCGACGACAGATCTGGCGTGCGGGTGGCGAGAGATGGATGGTGCGGCTTGCTGGGCGAAGCGGCTGCTTGGCGTGGAACGAAGTGGACGGCTGGTGGCGTCGGGCTTTGCAGACGGCGTGGCTGAACGCTGAGGAGCGGCTGGTGGCGTCGGATGAGAGCGACGGTGGACGAGCGGCGGTGGACGACGGCGGCGCTAGGGCGGCGGCTAGGGCATAGAAGTTAGGGTTTTTCTTTCTTTTGCAAGAGGAGGAAGATTGGGGAAGGAGATGAAGTGCAAGTTTCCCAATGTGCATTAAATAAAATAATAATAATAATAAAATTAATATTATTATAACTTATATTATTTTATTTCTTTCCAAAATAAAATCCAACATTCTTTTCCCTAATTAAAACCAATTTTCTCTCTTAATTCCTTTTCCTTTCACCAATCACAAACAAAAAATCCACAAAAAAAATTAAACCCAAAATTAACATCCCAAAATTACAAATTACCTTAAAAAATTTGGGATGTTACAACAAAAGAATCGTCGAAAAAGCCATTTCATCCATATCCTTTTTCTTAGTTTTTGTAATTGTTTCCGGAAGGTTCTCTTCATCTAAGATTTTTGCTACTTTTTGTTGAACCAAAACAACTCTAATCTTTTTTCTCCAAAGAGCGAAATCACCCTTCCCATCAAACTTAGCCACCTCAAAACGTGTTGAAGCCATAATTACAAAACTGATTTAGCAAAGAATATGCACACTACCACCCAAACCTCCTTTGGATTGAATAGAGCTCTGATACCACTTGTAAAAAATATTACGTACTAATTATCAAAAACTCAAATCCCAAAACATAACGCAATGGCTAGAACAAACAATTAAAGCGATAAAGAATAGAGACAAAGAACACAATAATATATAGTGGTTCGACAAATTTGGCCAACTTCCACTCTGAGAACCAACTTGGAGGGATTATATTAAGAGCAATCAAGAGTACAAATTACAAAATTTCAACAAGATCAACAATCTGTAATTTATCCCCTCAAACCCGACTATATCGTCGAACAAATACCCAAGAAATTGAGAGACCCACGCGTCGACAAAAGCCTCTGAAACACAAGACCCAACCCGCCGAAATCGCCTCCTCTAACCAAAGACCCACGTGCTTAGCAACTCACTGCAAATCGATACCAAACCCCTGTCGAAACGAAGACTCCCAGTTCGAATCCGAGACCCACGGCCTGTCTACACCCACAGTCTTCAAAAAACTTTTCACCGACGTCGATACCCACTCCAAACGGACACTACCACGTTGCCGATGCTCGCCGAAATGAAGAAAAACAAGTTTCTCTCTCTAGATTTGCAGAAAAACACACGCACTCTCTCTCTAAAAGGTGTTATACGACTGCCCCTTTTTTTTCCTTTGCTTTTCACGTTTTTGAGACCTAGGAGTAGAAGATGGACATAATTGCAAAAATGCCATTGAGACATAATTACCCAATTGCCCTAATTTAAAACCCTCTTTTAAAAAACTTAAATATTTGTCATTTTCTACACATATAATCAAATATTTAAACAAATGATTATATTACCTTCGTCAGAAATGTTCTAGAATATATATAGATAGATAGATAGATAGATATATAGTAGATAGATAGATATAGATATAGATATAATTCTCCTACATTTAAATTATATCATTTTAATACCGTTAATTTTCAGGAAAGTAATTTTTAAGAGATTCATATAAATGTATAATGACTACATCCATAAGATGTATGTTAACCTTTTCATACACAATCAATTATATTTCATGGTATTATATTTCACCATAGGAGAGAATATTCCTCACCATAATCAATACTAGTTCTTTGCTAGAATTATTGTGGAACTTGGCTCGCTTTATATAATGCGACCTTATTCTAAAATACTCACTTGTATCCTAAATATTTTACATTCTTTGATGTCTGAACTCCTAGTCCTCGTGATTTGAAAAATGAGTTTATTCTATTGGATTGTTCCTTTCCACAAAGTTAATCCTTTTTATGTTGACGTTTCTAATCTATTTAAGTACATAATTCTCAATTTCCTAAATAATATTGTGATCAACCTATGTAAAAAAAAATTCAACATTTATAAGTATGGTTCCATCTTTTCAATGTCATGACATATAGTTTATCAAGATCTCTTTATTATAACGTCATTTAATTTAAGATTCTTATGAGTACTCCTATTCACTATTTCTTCTGGAATATTCATATTCTTAACTGAGTCATTTTAATTATTTGACTACATTTTTGACGACCTTTATCTCTGGATCCTATTTGCCTACCACATTTCTAGCGTATTCAAGACTCATTAGTGATAACTAGTTGTGCTGGGATATCAATTTCTGATGGAACATTTGCAGTTGGTATATGTGATTTAGTTACTTTTTTAGCACATATAAATGCATATGGTAACCAATTTGTTATATGTTGCAAATAAATTATTTTCTACACTTCAAGTTCACATTAATCTGTACAGGGATCCAAATGAGAAAACAACGATGCATTCTTGTCACCACATTTCTTCAGCAATTTTGCATTCCCTTCCTTCGAATTTGTAATTTTTTTTTTCAACTTCAAATAAATTATTTTCTACACTTCAAGTTGTAATTTTTTTTCCCAACTTCTTAATTTCTTCACCTAATGTTAGAAAATTTTGTCTCATGAGACAATTAGTAAATTATTTAGTTAATGTATCACCTGCTAGGGGTTCAAGATATGTAATAATTGATGACAAATCAAATTATTACGTATCTTAATTGAATCTCTCCCATCATCTTAGCAGTCAATGGAATGCCACCACATTTCTTCAGCAATTTTGCATTCCCTTCCTTCGAATTTGGAGAAACATGAAAGATCAGTATATCTCCATTTTCACTAATTCTTGATAGAAAATGTTTTAAAAAACAAATCTCCATTCTATCTATATTTTTCTTTTTTTTTATTTGTTATTTTATATTATTTTTTTTACTGTGCTTTGCTTTTTGTTCCAAATTTTAACACTCATTTGATATGTGAATTCAACTAAATAATAGTTATTGTTCTTTAAAATAGTTATTGTTGTTTAAAATTTTAACACTCGTTTGATATGTGAATTCAAGGATGACCAACAAAAAAGCAGTTTCATGCATAGGTAAAGACATTGTTCTTTAAAATAATTATGCTCATTAGCCGACAAAGTAAGCACATACAATACATCTTACTTGATTGTAGTGAGGTAATTGTTAAGAAGCAATCAATCTTTTGAATGTTTGTCACAAGTAGGTCTATAAGGATGTTTGTGATAAGTAGGTCTATAATATTCATCCAATTAAATCAGAATTAACTACAACATGACTTATAAGTTGTAATAAATATTTTCATAATATTTCTTTTTTAAGAGAATCACAATACTTATATTAGTAACTTCAAATAATAACATCTGGGATATATTATATTAAAAGGACGAATACTATTAAAATGGAGGAGGGTGAGGCCAGAGGGATTCTGAACCCTAAACCATTTATCCTTGCCCAGCTTCGTGCATTTAAGGGAGGGGATAATGCGAGGCTTTACCATCAAGGAATCAGGTCCTCACGAGGATCCATCTCCATTTTTATGAAGAATTCGAATGGAGGACCCGCGGGTCGGAGAATCCATTGTTATTCCCCTAGCTCGGGGATTCTCCAATTATTTGGAATAGAAAGTTTTTTTTTTTTTATTATTAGATATGATTTTCTAATATATAGTGTTTTAATTACATATTGTTTCCTATTAGTCCTTTAGGCTCAATTTCACCTCCCTTATGCTATTTCATCTTCATAATCATTTCAAATTCTTCATTTTTTGTTCAAATGCTCAGTTTTTTACAAAAAAAAAAAAAAAAAATAACACATGTAACTTCAAAAACACATATTTAACGTTCAATATTTTCATGATTTCACTATCCTAGTTGTTTCAATATTTTCAACCCAACTCTACTTTTATCATTATTTATTAAAATTGGCACACCCCCTCCCAGATAACAACACATTATCTAGATGAGGGCATGATGATAGTGAATGTTATCAACCCCGATAGCAGCGACCATCCTACAATCTGCTAAACCAACAATATATATCCAACTCATACACCAACACATAACATAACATAACAGCTTCAGCGGCAAACAAAACATTTATATATATCTAATCAAAGAAACAATTGATACATGGAAGGTATAACATTATAAGACATACAAGGAAGGTTCCCCCCACACTCCCCAACACATATGTACATGATAGGCCCAAACTCATAACAGAAAAAATTACATAATTGTATTCCAAAGATGTCAGAAGTTGCAGTAGATATTTTGTAGCTGCTAGGTCCCCTGAACTCTGTCACTACTTGTGGAGCTAGAAGGTCACTGAGTGACTATTTTAGAAAACAGATAAGTTAAATAAAAGAGCTTATAAACTTAAACACTGATGGTTTAACAAATAACGCTAGTTTGAGAAATTTATGTTTCACAAAAACTGTAGAAAACGTTGTCATGAAAATAGTCACCAATCAAATCAAACTTATATCCCTAATCATAAGCCACACATCACATCCATCACTGTTGCAAAGTGATCTAGACGCACATAGCTCCCATAACCTCAAAAAAAGAGTTCAATGCTTCGAAACCATACTTCCAACTAAACGTGCTTTTTAATCAAATCATATTTTAGGCATGAAACATAGCTTATAGGCTCATAAACATAATTAAGGAATACGATGTGATCTCATATTTAAAGCATAAATTTTTTGTTTTAAAATCATTTTGTCAATTACGGCTTCCTAGGTAAATTCCTTATTGGTTAGATAGGATTTCTCAATCTATTCTCTCCCTAAAACATAGCATAATAGTCTTTTATCAAGCCTTAGAAGTAGCCAAAATTAACCTAATAATACTTAGATTTACCAACTATGTACAATCTTGCATAGTAGTGAACCTAGACATCATATTACGCATGGTAGAAACAATTGAATGCTAACCTTACTTGCAACACAATAATTGGACATTTAACCGAGCACTCAATGCAAACTCCTCCCTAGGCTGCACAATGTCGCGCCCAAGCTTGTCTTTCCACGCCAACGCTTGAAGCTGGTTGCTTGCACAACCCATGAGCCCGCTTGCTTGCTCAAAAAAATCCAGATTTCAATTCATTTGTGAATAACTTGAAATTCATGCATCAAATTGAAAAACTTCCTTTTACAAAATTATTTTAAATCCTCTTAACTTGTTTACCTTAAAAATTCAGCTTCAAATTTCTCGTATATCTTCAGATATTTAATTATCTTTACAGGTTGCTCGAATGAATCTGAAATTTGCACTACCTTGGCTATCTTCAAGTTTTCATCAACAATCCCTTCGAGTTCTTTGACAGAAACCCTGGACGATAATTTCGACACTGAGTCTCATCGCCTACCAACTCACCTCAGCCAAGTCTCATGGAGACTGCAATTTCAACACCAATTTAACCTCCCTCAAGTTTCAACGCCAAACTAACTTTACAGCTCTCGTTGCTAAGCCACTCTCACATGTTCTCACCGCCAAGCTAAGCTCCATCAACTCTCAACGCCAACTTAAGAACATCCTTTAACCGTCGTGTCTTGGTTCTCAACACCCAACCAAATTCTAAGCATAGCATCTCTTCAATACCTCTTGTCATACCAATGCCAACCTTTGGTTGCATCCCTTTAACACCCAAACCTTTAAGGATCACCTACCACACCTAACTCGTCCATGGCCAAGTACCTTGTTAATCCTCAATTAACATGGATGCTTCATCAACCTTCTCACTACCCTCTTAGGTATCCAACCCTTAACTAAGACTTCCCTCAAGCTTCTCATCACCCTAGTATCCACGCAAGGAGCCTAACTTATCAATTCCAAAACCTTTAAGCCCCAAATTTTACCCTTGTGTTGATATCATTCAAGGCTACCCATAGAAACTTTCATCTTCTCAATGCCATTTCCACTCCCAAATACTTAAAAAAAATTCCAAGTTTAATTCCTATGAATACTTAATTAATTTAGCCCACTTACCATACTTTTAACATACTAATAACTACAAAAATCACAACAACAACTACAATGACAACAAACTCAACTGTGCTAGTTATAGTGTTTACAAAAATAATACTACTTTTAGAAAAAAAAAATGGAAAAGAATTTTTTGTTTGGTGAAATTTAGCCAAGAATACAATTGTTGTACTTAAGTAAGATGCAAATAATATTTATAAGAAATTGAGAGGAAATAGGATTAATTTTTAAAAACCAAAAACTAAAAAGGAAATTGTTACCAAATAGAGCAAAATAATTTACAATCCAATAGTTTTTTTTTTTTTTAGTGTGATAGGAATGAGGTAATTGAACCTTATACCTCTTGATCAGTAACATAGTACATGTATGTTAGAGCTATGTTTTATTTGGCTAAAATCTTCTAATTTTGGGGTTCAATTTTGTTAGGAATGTATTTTAGAATCAAGGATAAAAACGACATAAAAAGAAAAAACAGATCATTGCACCAAGAGAAGTAAATCGGGCCAAGAGGATAAAATTGACTTAGGAAAAATAGCTAATTGGACTTTAAGCCAAAATAGCAAGATCGGCATCAACCTCAGCCATTTGATAAATGAAGCGTACTATGACCTATTTTGGCCCTGAAAAGATGACAGTTTGATCAAAATGTCAAACCCAAACTCCTTGACTCACCCTTGGCCGAGGGAAAATCTTGAAATTTGATGAACAGGGCACGCCCAAACCCATTTAGCTTGAGAGGTAACCTATCCTAAACCTAGTTGGACAAAGACCTTCACTACGAGAAATTTGGTCATTGATGTGAGTCGAAAATTAACATTACACTGATACAATGTAGATCGTCTAACCGACATGGAAGATGAATGTTATTAAATATGTCCAATTTCGATCACCTTTAATTTCAGTTTTCACTCGACATTACAAATGATTTTAATGTCAGTTGAAAACCAACATTAAAGTTGACTGTCATTGAACACCATTAATAAGACCTTAATGGTGGTCAAGCACTGCCATTAAAAAATTTGTCCATCATTAAGTATTTATATTATGATAGAAAAATGTTTGTCATCCTTGTTTTGTTGAAAAAAATATATTAGTTGTTGCAGATGTGGCTACCTTACAATATTTCTTTTCCACCTATATTTATAGGATAAAATTTCATGAGGCAGTATTCTGGCATCCAAGTGTTGGATTTTATGTCATAAAACTCGTAGATAGTAAATGTATTCCATTAATCGTTACTAATAAAGTGTGTTATTGTTGTAATTTCAATAAGTGTTCTTGATTAATTATTAGTTTTCTCTTAGTAACCTGAATCAAATAAACTAACATCCTAAGTTGTTTTATGAGTCTTGAACTATATGTAGAGACATACAAGGATCAATGTTCGAAATATAGCTTAAAGGGTCTATATTATAGGGATAAGGTTGGGTCCTTATCCTAGTAACAGTGTATACGATCCACTTTATATTTGATACAAACGAAATAATCTGATGCATTTGTGTAGGTAACACTCAAGTGGGGGTATCCTATCCATTCGGATAAGACTGAATCATAAAATAGTAACTACTAGATGTAACTCTGTTAACTAGTTAGGTTTCTTTTTCAATAGGATGATCTAGGTAACTTAGTCTTAATCCTGAGTGTATTATGAACTCCTGTTTCTGAGGAATTCTCCTTTGATTTGTACGGGTGATAGTGGTTATATTTTTTATTCAATAAGCCTACCATTTTTACGACAAGACCGAGTGGAGAGCTGGAAACATAATCAAACAAGATTAATTCACTTCTTTCTAACTTAGGGTAAGTAGATGATTGTTCAGTTAAATCATGTCTCCAGGACTTTAAGAAAGGGTTCTGCCCTCTCTATGGCACGATATGAGTTTTTGTTTATGAGCTGCATCGTAAACATGTTGTTCATTAGAGAAGCACTGCATTTAAGGACTAAGAAGTAACCTAGAGGTAAAATGGTAATTTTACCCAACTGGTGTTACAAACATTTGTGAAGAACTAACTTACTGTTACTGGCCTATATCTGTGGACACTAAGATATATCTACAGTGAGAAGAGTTCAATTGTGAGTCTTTAATGGATTGTACACACAACTAACGAGTATAGCCAATTAATGAGTTTAGCCAATTAACCTAATATCATTGTAGCATCTTATCTGTAGGTCCATTAGGTTCCCTTCCTAGCTCATGAAAAGTAATGAGGTTAATATATCTTGGATATAATTTGAAATGTTCAAATTTACTTAAAGAAATAATATAATGTATGATGATGCATTATAATATAAAGTTTACATTTTAAATAAACTTTATAATATAAATTTTATTTTAGATTTGATTAACATTAATTGATGAGATAATAAATTATTTGAATAAGTTCAAATAAATATTAATTTAATGTGAAATAGATCCATGTGGAATTTTATCTTTAGAACCTATTGGTCTACCACACTTTTGGCGTGTTCCAGATGCATTAATGACAGTTTGTTGGGTTGGAATATCAATTTTTTAGGGACATTTGTAGTCGCATATGTGACTTATTTACTTCCTTTGATCTGCAGATGCATCTGTTAACTAATTTTCTATATTTTGCAACTGAATAAATTTCTAAACTTCAAGCTCACATTAATCTGTACAAACATCTAAATTAGACAACGTAACATCCAAGGCCCAAGATTCAGAATCCAGATTTGGCAACTGACGGTTCCGACATTCCTCTACGTTTCCTACGACATGTTAATGTCATCCTTACTTGTGTTGAAGGCTTATTAGAGTGAAAGTTGTTCCCATAAACCAACATGTGTTCTTCCACATGATCGTAGGAAAATTTTGTTAAGATCCTTCACTTGAAAATCAGTAAAATTCCCAATATACCAAAATAATATACCAACATAAGGAAAAACAGAGGCAACACTCTTTATATGATATTAATATAATGTAAAGAACTTCAACAACATATAAAACTTGACAAACATCTAACCAAGAGAATGAAAAACAATCCAGCACCTTAGAGAAGGCTGGCAATTTCTCCTATAGAAAGCTACAACAGCTTTTCACCAAAATAAAACCTACCCTAATACCAAAATATTCTTTATTTATAATAACTTCCTAGTGGACCCTCAGGTGGATGACAATCTGTCTTCTCCCAAGATAATTTCCTTCTTGCCCCTTCTTTTGTAGGTGTAAAATATAGGAGACTTAACAATACCGCTCGGTTCAAAATTCGCCTTGTCCTCAAGGTGAAGATAAGAGAATTGTTGATTCATTAAGGAAACCGATTCCCATGTTGTTTCGCTGTTCGGTAGTCCTTTCCACTTCACTAGCCAATCATTTCCCCTTTCTTCACTGTTCCATCTAACTCCCAAAATGGTTTTCGGTTGTCCTTGTAACTCAAACTCTTCGGTGAGGGTAGGAGGAACGTTCTGTACCTTATGTGACTGCCCCAATTTCAGTTTCACCTGAGAGATATGGAAAACGTTGTGAATGGCAGCGTCAAGGGGAAGATCTAACCGATAGGCTACAGCCCCGATTCTATTTATTATTTTATATTGTCTATAGAATTTGGGAGACAATTTTTCGCACATTTTTCTCGCCAAGGACTTCTGTCTGTAAGGTCTTAGCTTCAAATAAACTTCCTTACCTACTTGAAACGTTAGTTCCCGTCGGTGTTCATCAGCTTGTTTCTTCATTCTGTTTTGGGCCACAATTAGATTTTCCTTCAAAGCATCCATGGTCCAGTCCCGTTCTTGAAGGAGTTGTTCCACACTATCATTCACTGTTTTTTTTTTCACCATAGGACACCAATGGAGGAGGGGCTCGGCCATATACCAACTCAAAAGGAGGTGACTTGGTGGATGCATGGAAGGTGGTATTATACCATAATTCTTCCCACGGTATGCACTTGTTCCATTTGCTCGGCTGTTCGTTACAAAAACATCTCAAATATGTCTCTAAACATCGGTTCACTCTTTCCGTTAGGCCGTCGATTTGAGGGTGGTAGGCTGTACTTCTTTTTAACACAGTCCCCATAGAAGAGAAGAGTTCCTTCCAAAAGTTACTCAGAAATATCTTGTCTCTATCCGTCACAATAGACTTTGGCACCCCGTGTTTACTGACCACCCATTCGATAAAGATCTCAGCCACCTGTTTGGCTGAAAATGGGTGCTTCAGCATGATAAAATGGCCAAACTTGCTTAATCTGTCCACCACCACCATGATTGAATCAAAACCTCCCGCCTTCGGTAATCCTTCAATAAAATCCATCGTTCAATCTTCCAGCAATTTTTCAGGTATGGGCAGCGGTTGTAAGAGGTCGACAGGAAAGAGAGATTCGGTCTTGTTCCTTTGGCATATTTCACATTGTTCCACATACTTCTTTATTATTGTTTTCATGCCCGGCCAATAAAGTTCACCGCTCAATCTCTTGTACGTTCTCAAGAAGCCCGAATGACCCTCAAGGACTGAGTCATGAAAAGTATGCAGCAGCGAAGGAATAAGGGAGGAATGTTTAGAAATTACCAACCTTCCCTTGTACCACAGCTTGTTGTCGTGCCATTTGAAAAACCCATTTCCAGCTGGATCATCCTTGATTGATTGAGCGATTTTCTGTAATTCTTCATAGCTCTCCACCTCTTGCAATGTTGTCTTTACATCAACTAATCCCAAAACTGAAATGGGAGAAAATTCTAACATATGGTTGATTCGTGATAAGGCGTCGGCTGCTTTATTCTGTAATCTCGGTTGGTAGATTATCTCAAATTCATAGCCTAGAAATTTTGTCAGCCACTTGCTGAATTGGGGTTGCACTTCTCTTTGCACAATAAGAAACTTGAGTGCCTTTTGGTCGGATATGACCGTGAATCTTCTTCCAAGCAAGTAGTGTCTCCATTTCTGAATTGCTAATACCACTGCCATCAATTCCAGCTCATAAATTGATTTCGTTTGAGCTCGCTGAGATAATTTCTGACTGAAATAAGCGATGGGTTTATTACCTTGCATCAGAATAGCCCCTAACCCAAACCCGGATGCATTTGTCTCTACCACGAACGGATGCAAAAAATCTGACAGCGCTAAAACGGGGACTGAACTCATTGCTCTTTTCAGCTTTTCGAATGCCTTAGTTGCCATATCATCCCATTTAAAAGCGTTCTTTTGTAATAGTCGTGTTAATGGTAACGCAATCTCACTGTACCCTTTCACAAAGCAACGGTAGTACCTTGTTAGGCCCAAAAATCCTCTTAATTTAGTTACATCTTTCGAAACCGGCCAGCTGACCATTGCTTGTATTTTTTCACCATCTGCCTCCACTCCATCTCGAGAAATAACATGTCCCAAGTATTGAATCCTTGAATGGCTGAACACACATTTTTTTCGGTTCGCAAAAAGCTGATGGTCTCTCAAAATATTCAATAACACTCATAAATATCTTTCATGAGCATCAATGTCTGCACTGTACACTAAGATATTGTAAAAAAAACCAAAACAAATCGACGAAGGAATGCTCTAAAAACCTGATTCATTAGAGATTGAAATGTTGTTGGTTCGTTGGTGAGACCAAACGGCATTACCAAAAACTCATAATGTCCTTCGTGTGTCTGGAATGTCGTCTTCTCAATGTCTTCCTCTCTCATTCGTATTTGATGATAGCCCGACCGCAAATCCAGCTTAGAGAAAACTCTCGCACCATGTAGCTCATCTAACGACTCTTCTATTATTGGAATTGGAAATTTATCCGCTACAGTCGATTGATTCAGCTTGCGGTAGTCTACGCAGAAATGCCACCAACCATCTTTCTTTTTAATTAACAGAACTGGGCTGGAGAAAGAACTTCTACTGGACCGTATGATTTTTGCTTGCAACATTTCAGACACTAACTTCTCAAATTCAGCTTTTTGAGAGTATCCGTATTTATATGCCGAACATTAATCGAGTGTTGCCCTTCTACGGTCAGTATACGGTGGTCCACCGCTTTTGAGGGAGGGAGGCCTTTTGGATGTTCAAACACGTCCTGATATTGACTAAGAACTTCTCGTATCATTGACAGATCTTCCTCCTCTCCCTTGATTTCACCTTCGCTGTCACTGGTCATTTCATCTTTCTCTTCTAATTGTTGGAACTTGAATAAGAATCTTTGATCTTCTTCTTCCCAAGTCTTCGAGATGGTCTTGAGGGAACATTCGGCCTTGGTAAGAGCTGGATCGCCCTTAAGGATAACCGTTTCATTATCCTTCATGAATGCTACTGATTGTGATGGCCAATGAACCCCCATAAACCCTGTCGAACATAACCAGGGCATTCTCAAAATCACGTCCATGTTACCCAGTTCAATAGCCAAGAAGTCTGCTCGGATGACCAATTCTGGAAGCTCGATTTCGATCTTCTCACATATTCCCAACCCACTAGCTTCGATCCATCCCCAATCGTCACTCCAAATTGAGTTTTATTGCTCATCGAGATTCCCAGCTCTGATACCACCCTCTTGTGTATGAAGTTATGAGTTGCTCCACTGTCTATCAATAAGATTACCGTTTTTCCTTTGATTTTCCCCACAACTTGATCGTCCCTTTTACGTGAAATCCATCCTATGTCCCCAACATAATATTCAACTCTTCAATAATTTCCAGATTGGTCAGTTCCATCGTTTCCTACATCTCTAGTTCAGGCGTTATTTCCTCACTGTCGTCCTCTTCGTTTGAGATGAAAAGCATCAGTTCTCTATTCTCCCTCAATTTACATTTGTGTTGGTGTGACCACTTTTCATTACACCGGAAGCACAATCCCTTGTCGAGCCTTGCCTTGAATTCCATGTCCGACAACCGTTTTACTGGAGGATCCTTCTTTTGAAAGTTCCCGCGAATTTGAATGGTTATGTGCCACACGGGTCTATCTGAGTCTTTAGTCGTGTTCTTTTCTATGGCCGCGTGACCTAATTTAATCTGATGGGCTTCTTTCTTTCCCAGCCCATGACCCCCCCATTCTTTAAGGGCTAACTTTAGAGCTATATTCCTGTCATTAACTAGTTATGCCTCTTTCATTCCTTCCTCCAAATTTCTGAGATGATGGCTCAACACTTCGACCTGCAATCCCGGTTCCAGCCCCCTAATGAAGGCATCCATGAGCACTCTTTCAGCCATTTCTGGTAGGGATGCAAAGTAGTTCAGAAACTTCTTTACATATTCCGAATAGGTCCCTTCTTGTTATATCCTGATCAATCTTGCTCCCAACGTTCCCTCTCTTGCCGTTCTAAAATGCTCGAACATTCTTGTTTTCAAGTCCTCCCATGACAGCACCTTCTTCTTCTAATTGCTCCATCTAAACCAGTTCACTTCGTCGTTGGCAAAACTTACTACCGCGACTTTGATCTTTTTTGCGTTCGTGAGTTCATTGATTTCAAAGTAATGTTCCGCGCGATATATCCATGTCTTTGGGTTTGATGCAGGAAAAACGGGCATCTCTAATTTCTTATATTTTCCGCGATCATTAGAACTAACTCCCGTCATGGCTACAACATCCGTCTCTTCCATTTTCCCTCTTAACTTGTATTCGAATCCATCCGAAGTGCCTGAGTCTTCCTTCTTTCTACTCCTGTTGCTTTCCTTCATGTCCTCTACTAATCTCTCCACACTGCCTTTGAGAGATAGAATCATCTCCTTAATACCTGACATTTCCCTCTCCTTATTCTCCATCCTTTCTTCCAATATTTTCTGTGCCATAGATCTTGTTCTTGCCAGGATGTTAAGGCTCTGATACCAATTTGTTAAGATCCTTCACCTGAAAATCAGTAAAATTCCCAATATACCAAAATAATATACCAACACAATGAAAAACAGAGGCAGCAATCTATATATGATATTAATATAATGTAAATAACTTCACCAACATATAAAACTTGACAAATAGCTAACCAAGAGAATGAAAAACAATCCAGCACCTTAGAGAAGGCTGGCAACTTCTCATATCGAAAGCTACAACAGCTTTTCACCAAAATAAAACCTACCTTCCGTAATCCCAAAACATTCCTTATTTATAATAACTTCCTAGTGGGCCTTCAGGTGGATGCCAATTTGTCTTCTCCCAAGATTATTTCCTTCTTGCCCCTTCTTTTGTAGGTGTGAAATATAGGAGGCTTAACAAATTTTCTATAGGTCAACAAACATAGAATTGTTTGAAGTAAAGCACGCTTAACTTTGAAGTGACTTTCGATTCTTTTTAAGCCTTTCTTGATCATACTTTCATGTCCTCAGGATCTCTCTCATTTAGATATGATATCGATTCATTCATTTTTCCATCCTAAACTCAAGACGTTACATGCCCACCAGCTTCCATTTGGTTCGTTCCCAAACCACATCTTACTAGGAGAGGTTCCTCCCTGATACCTTCTATAACTCCCTGACCCAAGATTCGGACTAGGATTCATTCCTATTTCTAAAGCTCCGTATAGAATGGCCTCAACAGAGTTGAAAGAATTCAAAATGCAGTTGTAGGAATTGCTTGACAATGTTTTTATTCGACCGAGTGTGTCATTTTGGAGTGCACTAGTACTAATTGTCAAGAAGAAAGATGGAACAATGCGTCTGTGCATTGATTACAGAGAGTTGAATAAGGTAACTATCAAGAATACGTATCCTCTACCTAGGATTGATGACCTGTTTTATCAGATACAAGGAGCCACAATGTTTTTAAAGCTTGACTTCGATCAGAATATCACTAGTTGAGGATAAAGGACAGTAATATTTCTAAGACTACTTTTCATTCTAGATATGGACTTTACGAGTTTATTGTGATGTCATATGGATTGACAAATGCCCCTACAATATTTATGGATATGATGAACAGGGTGTTCAAGGATTTTCTTGACATTTTTGTTATAGTTTTTACTGACGATAAATTTATATACTCCAAGACGGAGACAGAACATGAGAAACATTTATGAAAAGTTTTAGAGACTCTTCGATCGAACAAGTTGTATGCTAAGTATTCTACGTGTGAGTTTTGGCTGAAGCAATTGACTTTTCTTAGCCATGTGGTGTCCAAAGATGAAGTTTTTGTGGACCCAACAAAGATTGACTCGAGTTGCTGAAAGATTATAACTATAAGATTTTGTAGCATCCAAGTAAGGCTCAAGTGGTAGCTGATGCTCTTAGCAAAAAAGTAGCTCATTCAATAACTCTTAGTTGCATCCTAACTTTAAATTAGTAGAGATTGTAGTTGCAGTGGAGAAAGTCACCTCACAATTGGCATAGTTAATAGTGCAACCGACCTTGAGACAGAGAATTATTGATGCTCAACATAGTGATCCTTATCTGAGTAAGAAGCCACCCTGTAGAAGCAGCGAAAGTTACATTATAAGAAATTCAATATTTAGTGACAACGTTTTAGTGGCACAAATAATTTTTGTCGCTAAAAGGTCATTTATAGCGACACTAAAAAAAATGTCAGAAAAGATTATTATTATCGACACATTTATAGTCTGTGTCACTAAAGACTAAATATTTTTGTTTGGCATCAATGAGTGTATTAACTGTTTGATGAAATGCCATACAAAGATATGGTTACTTGGAGTGCTAATCGCTTGGTACGAGCGGAGTTAGATTTTGGATGAGGTATTACATTGGCTGGAATGTGTAAGAGTGGAGTTTTGGTGGATGAGATTGTACCAGATAGTGCTTGATATGAAATGCTTCCACAAATTTACTGATTGTTAATGGGGAAATTGGTTCATAACTTGGCTTCAAAACTTGTAATTGATTCTTATCCTAACCTTCATTTTTTCACATATGTTCTAAAGAACCAGGGGATATAATGGAGGCGTGACTATTTGATGAAGCTCACTTTCTAGACTAATTATCTTGGAACATGCTGGAATTTATTTCTAAGACTATTATTTTCTCATTCAGTCCTTATATTTTCTTTTCTTTTCTCTTTTTTGGTTGTTATTTCTTTGGCAATCTATGTTTGACATATTTCATCTCGGTTCTTATTTAATGGAAGCCTCTTCTCAGTATTCGATGGGGAGAATCATTATTGCATTTTTTTAATCTTTTTTACTATTATATGGTATCAAAAGTCAGGCCATCTCCCTAATTGTTGGAACCGTATGTTGAATTTAGCATTATTAAGTTTGGCCTATAGTTATTTTTCTGAAAAAACTCCACATTCTTTGAGTAATCTCACAAGACTAAAATCTCTTAATTTGCGAGAGAATTAATTCTCTTGTGAGTTCCCTTCTTTGTTTATCTTCACAGATTTAATAGTCTTTGACATGGTTGACAACAACTTTTCTGGAAATTTAACATCATGGATTGAATTAAGATTGCCAAATTTGGTTTGTTTTCTTTTAAAGTCAAATAATTTTAATTGTTGAAAATTTTTAATCTCTGCAAAGTTTCACGACATAATGTTCTGAATTTTTTTAATGTGCCTAATTCAATGACATTTTTTGAATTTTCTCTGCTCTGAAATTTTTGGAATGAAAATCTACATATGTTTATCTTTACTCGAATGCCTAATTGATTGAACATGAGTTTACCTATAGTGTTTGCAATTCAGGGATCAAACTTCTAGTGAATATTCTAATGGTGTTGATAACTTTATCGAAGTTGCAACAAAGTATTTAGACGAAGAGGGAAGAACAAGGTTGGGGCCCAAGACCCAAGAATGCTAGAAATGAAGCAATTAAGCACAAAAACAAATGCACAGATTGCACATTTGGAAAGTATAGTTGAATCGCAAGAAGCTACAATCGAAGCGAAGAAGGTTGACATGTCAATAAGCTACATCTAACATTGAACGGATTTCAGAGCAATCTAATGACAGTGAATATGTAATTTTTATAAATCAAGTGGGTGATACGCTTAAAACTCTAGTTTGATATAAAGTGTTGGATTACACTAGTATATACAAATATGATGCATGTAATTGCTATGACTATCTTGCAGTTATGGTAGTCATAGATTTGTATTTTATGTTTGGCATGCCTCCCACCCATCTAGGTTGAGTATTATGTTTGTGTATTGACCTTTGTTTAGTTACATTTGATCGATTTTGGTGAGTACCTAAATGCGTTGATGGCATTTTTATGTTTGGCATGCCCTTCTTCCTTTGTTGAGCAATATGTTTATGTATTGAGTTTTTTTTTAATTACTTTTGAGTTGGATGAGTATCTAGATGAGTTGATGCTAATTTTATGTTTGACATGCCCCCTTC
Source organism: Cucumis cinereus (assembly GCA_037974625.1). Lineage (NCBI taxonomy): Eukaryota > Viridiplantae > Streptophyta > Magnoliopsida > Cucurbitales > Cucurbitaceae > Cucumis > Cucumis cinereus. Next base: position 9,381,405 of record JBBPDJ010000023.1, on the reverse strand, counting down.
CCTTGGTTGAGTATTATGTTTGTGTATTGAGTTTTGTTTAGTTACTTTAGAGTTTGATGATTATCTAGATAAGTTGATGCTAATTTTATGTTTGGCATGCCCTTCTCCCTTGGTTGAGTATTATGTTTGTGTATTGAGCTTTGTTTAGTTACTTTTGAGTTGGATGAGTATCTAGATGAGTTGATGGTATGATGTTTGTGTATTGAGTATCATGTATTTATGTTTTGTTATACATTTCAAATTTGAAGAATGCTCTTGGGTTGCACAATTATTGCAAATTTGTCATATTTCATTTTATCCTTCTATGCTTACATATTTCATTTTATTATTTTTCAGATTTGATGAACAAATGGTCTTTCATACAAGATTTTGATGTTGACTTCGCGATGGAATTGGAAAGAGTTTTTTGGTTGGTATATCTTGTAATTTTGTATGAAAAAATCATGTTGTAGGAATTTTTGTTATACAAACTATGATTGTAAGAATTCTAGTTATGCAAACTATTGGTACCTAGAACGTTACTTGGAACTAACTTTGTACATCAGTTACTCTTTCTCAAATTAACGAAGCTTGTTGCATAGTTCTTCTCAACTAAAGTCTCGAGCAATTTGGTTTTATTGCATGTTGTTTAATGATTATGTTAAAAAGATAATATTTAAAATTTAATAACAGGTTTATATAGTAAATTGGATATTATTTTTTTTATTAATAAAATATTTTTACCAACGTTTTCTATAATGTCGGTGAATCATAGGTTTTTTTATTTTAAAAAAGATAATGTCACATTTTTAGTGGCGCAAAATATTGATTTACCGACACTCATAGATGTTGCAAAAGGTATTTGAGATGGTCACAAATTAACATTTAGCAACAATAATATATGTTGCTAAAAATATACATTTAGTGATGTATATATGATGTCACTATAAAATTTAAATAGTGATGAACAATGTCACTAAAAATTAGCTTTTAGTAACGCGTTTATGTCACTAAAAGTCTAGTTTTACGGACATAAGGGTTGTGGCGCTAATATGTTTAGCAACGTTTTTTTGTAATTTTAGTGAAGTTTTTTATGCGCCACTAAAAATTGAATTTCTTTTAGTTGAAGGATTCTCTGTGATCTTTGATGATGGTCTTCTTTACAAGAGACATTTATGAATGCCAGTAGACAGTGAAGTTAAGAAAGATTTGTTGTCAGAAGCTCATAGTTCTCCTTCTTTATGCATCCGGGCAGTACTAAGATGTATCAGGATTTGAAACGAGTTTACTGGTGGCATAACATGAAGAGAGAAGTGGCAGATTTTGTTAGTAAGTGTTTGATGTGTCACCAAGTGAAAGCACTAAGACAGAAGCCAGTAGGTTCGTTACAGCCTCTGAAAGTATCAAAATGGAAGTGGGAGAATGTGTCGATGGATTTCATTATAGGATTGCCTAGGACAGGAAAGAGCCATACAGTGATATGGGTCATTATGGATAGACTCACTAAGTCAACACTTTTCATCCTAGAGAGATCTACTTATACAGCAAATAAATGGGCATAGTTGTACACGAAAAAGGTGGTGAGATTGCATGAAGTTCCTGTATCGATTGTATCTAACAGAGATGCTCGTTTCACCTCTAATTTCTGGAAAGGTCTTCAAGCCGCCTTGGACACACGATTGGATTTCAGTACATCTTTTTCACCCACAAACTTATGGTCAAACTGAACTTTTGAACCAAACTTTGGATGATATTCTACGAGTTTGCGCATCGGAGTTTTCAGGGAGTTGGATTCTCACTTCGACTTAATGGAGTTCACTTATAATAATAGTTACCATGCTACCATTGACATGCACACTATTTGAAGCCTTGTATAGTAAGAGTTGCAAGTCTCCTGTGTGTTAGGATGAGGTTGGTGAGCAGAGATTGCAGTTCGTGATGTTTTTCATGTCTCGATATTGAAAAAGTATATAGCAAATTCATCTCATATTGTTGATTATGACCCACTGCAATTGAATGAGAACTTGAGCTATAAGGAACAACCCATTGAGATTTTGGCAAGAGAAGTAAAGGTGCTACGCAATAGGGGAATGACATGAGAGCACGATACCCAGAGTTGCTCGAGGATTAGAATTTTCGAGAACGAAAGTTTCTTAAGGAGAGAAGAAGGTAACATCCTAAATTGGAGGTAATTTTAAATTAATTGTCTTGAATTAATTAAGCATAAGTTGGTTTGTTTAAGATTTAAATTGATTAGGGATGTTAATTTTTTTAATTTGGAAATTTAGAAAAAAAATGTGATTTGGTAGAATTTGGTTAAGTAATTAAATATGTATATATGGGTATATACATTTAATTAGAAAGTGAATCATTAGTGATAGAAAATGAATAGATGGTGAAAAGATTGTATTTAAGTGACGAGAGAGAAGTTTTGAGTTGTTATGATTAATTTGGTAAAAAATGGATTTTGAAAATATATATATATTGGTATATAGATTTGTTAGAATATGGGGATGCGTGTCCCATTAAAAAAAAGAAAAAAAAGAAACCCAATTTATCTTTTCTTTTCTTCATTTTCTTCTCCACGCGTCGAGCCGCAACCACTGTCACCCAACATTTTTATCTACAACCACTGGCAACCCATCTGAAGCTCCCTCCATCACGTCAGCAACCGCTCCCCTCTGTGAGCCTTCGTTGATGAGCACCGCCAGTCGACGTGAGTCGTCCGTTGCACAACGAAGCTGCTTTCATTCGCGCATCTCTATCTCTAGGAACGTTCCCTACCGCTTCCTTTAACTGCCACAAGTCCTCATCGCCACACGTCTTTGGTACTACCTGCTGTCGGTTGATTTGTATGAGTTTGGGTTGGTTTTAGGCATTTTTATTATGGGTTTCTTCGGACACCCATTAAAGGATAAAATTAAAGATCAATTAAAATTAAATTGAAAGTTTTTCTTGATTATTGAAGGCTTTATTGGAGATTATATTAGAAATTAATTTGATCTTCCAGGACTTGGATTGAAATTCGATGACGGAATTAGTAAGGTTTAAAGAATTAAGGTTGAATTTAATTGATAATTTTGATGGATAAATTATTAATTAAATGTGTTATATTTAGGATTGATTTGAGGATTTAATTTCAAGCCAAAGATTTATCAATAATTTTGAGGTAAGAGATTTATTACCGGATAAATTGATTATGTGATGAGATGAGCTGATATGTATTGACTCTATGACTGATTTGAACTATGGTTTATTATGAAAAATATTTGATGCATGATCAATATGTAATTTGAATGAGAATGTTGAAATAAGTTTTATATAATATATATGTTTACTGAATTGGATTGAGATTGATTGAATTAGAACGTTTTTGGACTGTTGGTAATTGTAACTTTATCTATTAGGCTAATATACCATGTGTAATATCCCAAATTTTAAGGTAATTTGTAATTTTTTTATTGATTATCTCATTAAATGTTGGTAATTTTAATTTTGGGTTGTATGTATTGGATTTAAATTTTAGAGAAATTATTGGATTTATTATTGTTGGGTTGATTTTCTTAATTGTGGTTGGCGAAAAGAGAAAGGTAGTTTTAATGAAGAGAGAGAGAGAGTTTTGAAAATTTGGAAAAAGGAAAAAAAAGGGAAAATAATAATAATAGTAAAAGGAATTATTACTATTATTATTATTATTTTATTTAAAGTAGATTGGGAATAGTGCAATCCATCTTCTCTAATCTTCCTCTTCTTGCAAAAAAAAAAAAACCCAGCCGCCCTAGCCACCGCCGCCCGCACGCTCTCCCTCACCGTCAAGCTCGCGCCGCCCGAATCGGTCTCCTCCACGCCCGAGCCGACAGCAAGCTGCAACGCACCAGCTCCTCCCAGCCACGCCTCTCCATTCGTAGCCACGCCCAGTCGCCCGCCGCCGCACAGCATGCCCAACACGACGCCGCTCTCTTAGCCGTGCCATCGATCTCCGTCGTCGAACCGAGGAAGCCCCGCGCCCAGCCGCTCTCCTCGCGTCACGTCACAGCCGTCAAGCTCGCCCCCGAATGTTCAACAGCGCCCAGTCCGACCCGTCCGCCCAAAGCACAGCTGCTCGCCTGCATCTACACCTCACCGAGTGTCGTCCATTGCCACGCACCGCTCCGTCAGACGCTGCCGCACAGCCCCGCACGCCCAGCCGTTCGCGAAGCCGCGCCTGCATCTACGCTTTGTTTCGTGCCGCAGCCGAAGCAAGCACCTTCAACCGCACGAAGCCTCACCAAATCTCCAACCCCAAGCCAGATCTGCTTCCCACGAGCCGAGCCGAGTCGAATCGAGCCTCTGAGGTTTCTGTCACTTCTTGTCTCAGCTGCCTTTGATCGTTGTTGGTTTGTTGGTGAGTTTGGGTTTGGTTACTAAAGGGATAGAATTAATATTTCTTTTGGAAAGAAAGTACTAATTTGAGTTCTTGTGTGTTTAGGGTCTTTTGGAGCTAATTCGATTAAAGGAATCTCGGTAACTTAAGGTAAGGATTGCTTCTACCGAATCTACGCTTTTGGCATATAAGGTGTTAAGATGGTTTTTGTGCCTACTTTAGGGTGTTGACTTTGGGTTTATCTGGCTTATAAATCTTTATGGATTATGCATGATTTGTTTTACTGTTTACCTGTGATATCTGCTGCATGAGATATGTTTGGTTATTGTGATCACAATACTTGTACTGGATTTAATTGGATACGGTATCTGTTAATTTACCTAATGATTTTGTACTTGGTGGAAAACGATAGGTCAGATTTCAAGTCGTACAGTGACTTGATTCTGACTAGCCAATGACCAGCCTGTGTGGCATATCGTCGACTAGTCTTTGTGGCGTATTGTCGACCAGCCTATGTGGCACATCGTCACTGAAGGTCGTGAAGGAGGTCTGTACGAGGCTTGTTCCGACGTTCGTTCTAAGGGCAAGCCCATGTGGCGATTTGCTGTGACAGGATCATGAAGGGGGTCTGTACGAGGCCTGTTCTGACATATTTGTAAGTACTCAACCACCCGACTGTGTGTCGTAAAGTACAAGATATTAGAAAAAGTTAACGGTCACCCAGTGGAGTCTGTAGTGGTTTTTCTTACTGGGTATTTTTATACTCATTCCTTTCTATGTTTTATTTCAGGCAAAGGTAAGAATTGACCGGCGAGGGGCAAGTAGAACCAGTGACCATATCAGGAGGGACCAGGAGACCTATTTTGCTTTCGCTTACGATTATTTGGCATTTGTTTTCTTTATGATTAAAATTTTGTTGGTTTTTATTGTAATGGTTTTGATTTAGAAAACTATTTTAGGGATCTCGTCTAGGTTCTTTTCTTATCTTTTCCATTATTTTTTTGATTAAATGTTTGAAAACCCTTTATGGCTCATTGTTTTGATTTAGAAAACTATTTTAGTAACGACTTTGGGTCATGGTTGAAAACCCGGGGCGTTACACCATGTGTGTGTGGTGTCCCTATGGGATCACCACTTAAGACTGTTGCCTGTTGACTGTATTGACGGATAGGTGTACCTTCAGGTTCACTTTTATGACTGATATGTGTGCTCCTATGGGATCACTAGACTGACATGACACAAGATGTATGTTTAATAGAAAGTTAACAGTTCACCTAGTAGGCTCAGTAGTGGGTCCCTTACTGTGTATTTTATATACTCACTCTTTTCATGTTTATTTTTAAGGCAAAGGTAAAGAAAAGTCGATGAGTGACAAGAAGAACTCGTGACTGTGTCAATGGGATTATTATGACATGATGCTTTCGCTATACTTCTAATGATATAATGATTTCAGTATGATATAAATGATTGATAGGTAGTTTTATTTCAAACTTATGAGTATTCTCTTATGTTTTACATAGGGCCCGATCTAAATTAGTTTTAAATTAATTTTTCTTTATTATTTGTTTGGAACATTTGATTTTCTACTTGAGCATGTTTTATTTACTTACTTCTTTAATAAAATGATTTAAATTTTTACATGATTTTTATTTTAAAAATATTGTTTTTATTTAAGTAATGAGCTTAGTTTAGTTTGAGAAGTTGGGTCGTTACAGACAACAATGGTACATTCCATGTAATTTTTTTTACAACTTTTGAATTTCTTCCCCTAATGTTGAAAAATTTGTCTCATTAAAATGACAATCAACAAATCGTGCAATAAATACATCACCCGTAAGGGGTTCAGGATATTTAATAATTTATGGGGAATCAAATCCAACATATATTCCTAGTCTTCTTTGAGGATCCATCTTAGTACGTTGTGGTGGAGCAATTGAGACATATACTGCACATTCTCAGATGAAAAATATTTGGCTCATGGTCATATGCTAATTGTAATGGTAAGTACTTGTGATAAGTTGCTGGCCTAATACGCACAAGTGATGCAGCATGCAAAATAGCACGTCCCCATACAAATGTAGGAAGTTTAGCTCTTGTTAAATTGAAAAATTAGGGATGTCATTTCAAAAAGATATGCAATCAATAAAGTTCAAGAATCCCTAAATCAAAATTAACAAAAAAATTTTTTTAACCCAAACTATATATGAAGAAACAATTTAAAACGTAGTAAAGAATAAGTTCGGGGTCAAATCCAAGAGAATCTATGTTTAGGCAACGAAAATCTTGAATCAATTACACAAGAATTTTAAATTTAATGAGGGAGTTTTCAAGTGACAATGCATGAAAGGAAAATAAAGCAAGTAAAAGTTTTTGAATTTTTAAAATATAAGGGCTGATAATAAACCGACCAAGCATCAAATTATTAATTAGATTTTATTTAATAATTGTGATGTAATGTTAACATTTTCTTAATAATGTTTGAATATGGTTAATTTAGTCTTTTTACAGTGCATTATTGTAATACCAGACTTTTTGTATTTAAGTTGTTGTAAATTTATTAATAAAATATCGGAGGGTATTTTAGTAATTTTGATAAAGGATATTTTAGTAATTTTGTTTAAGAATTGAAAAAAATTTAATTTTGTAGTTTTGTTTAAAAAAAAGAAAGAAAGAAAAATAATAGGAAAAAGAAAAAAAAAATTGAAATTGATTTATTTATTTTATAATTTAAGGAAAAAAAAAAGGGAAAATTGATTTTTTTTTAAAATGTGTGCCTTGAAGATGAGGATGGATGAGAAAAGGGAAATTTAATATCATCTTCTTCAATTGGATTTAGTTTCGGTGGAAAAACATTTATAACAAGCTGCTTCCTGATAATTGAAGGAGTAGGAAGGGAATTGAGGAAGAAATTGAAGGAAAAAGAAGAGAAGGCCGAGAGAGAGAGGAGGAAAACTGGAAATTTTCTTAGTTGAACATTTTGAGAAGAAGTGAGAAATTGAGGTTCAATTCTTAACCAAACTGAGTGAAATTTGTGTCTAAATTGCTTAGAAAAGAGAGAGGAAGGTGAAGCACAGATCAATTTGGAGAAATTTTGCCAAAGAGACCACTGATATTGAAGGAAAAGAGCTCGGGCTGCTGGAAATTGTGAAAAAACGGACCCGAAACTTTGAAAATCAAATTCTCCGTCTACAGGCCGAATTAAGATCTAATTTTTGGAGGTAAGCT
>JBBPDJ010000023.1:9358475-9372794 GCA_037974625.1 Cucumis cinereus | reverse complement strand
CCCCCCCCCCCCCCCCCCCCCCCCCCCCCCCCCCCCCCCCCCCCCCCCCCCCCCCCCCCCCCCCCCCCCCCCACAATATACAAAATACACACTTTTCAATAATTTTTAAAGTAGAATAACACGAAAAGTGTAACATATACATATTGACCACCATTAAATCGGTTCCATCACAACAACAAAAAATCTTCCTTTCAAAAATTTCTATAGTAGAATGTGAGTATTTTAATTAGTCCACACCAGATAGCGTCAGAATTGTAGATTTAATAGACTTTTCTGTAAAATAATATTTTACCATTTTGCCCCTTCCGGCAACTTCAAATAAAATCAGTATGTATGCACACGTGTCATGTTACTCCATTTATATCAAAATGAACTTCCAAAAGTTAACAAGAAATACCAAAAGTGCCTCATTCTACGCGAAGAACAATGATGTAAGAAAACATACCTTGAGTTCTTATATCCCTAGCAAAAAGAGAGAAATTTAATTTTACTTCAATTAGTAGTGCAAAACATATATTTCAAAGTGACACTTTCAATCTTAAAACAAACTAAAAAGAAACTCACAAACTTCTTTAATATTACTTAGGTACCAAGTCAGATAAATAATTAAAAAATACTATATTAATTTGTAATATCAACATATAAATCAATGGAGAGGAAAAACACAATGTAAAAGATAGAATAAGTACTTGTCAATGAGGACTTCAATTTATAGATGCTACACCTTTAAAATGTAACAATTGCTTTGCAAAATTTGCAAGCGCACAACAAGTAGTACAATTATACTTACTTAAATTGCTCTTAAAAGAGTCCAATTGCTCATAAACAACAAGAACAAGATTTTAGAATGCAAACTTAATTCGAAAACCTTAATCAAACTACAATAATAAATGTGCTCAAAAAAGATGCTTTTACATGAAAATTGTTTTTTTGAAAAAAACCATAATTTTTTATTCAATCACTTTGAATCAAGTCCAAACTATAAAAAGAGAGTACCCAAGAGTTTTAGACCAATCTAAACTACTTTAACTGAGTTTGAAACGACCTAAACAAAACCCAACTACATAAAACTCACCAAAACAGAGATGTTAGGGCTAAGGTGTGGACTTTTCTATATATATATATATCTATATATATATATATAGCATTTTCGTGAGAGTTTTCTTTCGAGGCCTTTATATATAGTTGATGATTTTTTCTATCAAATATATATGGAAGCCAAGAGTTTCTCTTGCATCTATTATCTTCTTCCTCTTTGTTACCGGCCTCTTATTATGGAAGTCGATCTTTCACGAGTGTTTGTATTACAACTAAACCAAAATATAATTTTACCTTTGTAATTGCTTCTTACTTCTTTAAGTAAAACTGATCATCTAATGAACAATTTGTTTATGGTCCAACCATAAACTAAATCTCTCTCAGGTTGGTGAGAGGGAGAGACCTCATTGTTCAAGACCCGGAGTCAACACTTAAAAGAACGTTCATTTACTTTCCCTAATTAACAGGAAAGAAGTCGTTTTCAAAGCTCCCTATTCATTTTATGTAATGTTTCAAGCTCCCTATTCAGTCTCGTTTTCAAAGTGGTAGGCATTATTGAGTTGGCGACTCGGGCTTCTCTCACCCATACAAATCAAAGAACGACTCCTTAGTCCATAACTCACTCAGAATTGAGATCGAGATATATGGTTATCACTTTGAAATATTGATCACTTTAATTAGTGATGTTATAAAAATTTTGTGGTATGATCTTTTAAAATTCTTTGTATAGGATACTCTCACTCGCATGTATCTCTACATGAACGATTTAGATCAAAACATTTGTAACGTTTACAAAATGGGTCGTATCCCCAGTGTGACCAATATAAAGTACCCAACTTATCCGTAAAATATAGACCTTTTAGATTATCACTTGAATACGATTCACTTGTATGTCTTTACATACTACTTAAGTTACATTTAATAATCATGTATCTTAGTTTATTGGATTGAGTTACACAAATCTAAATTTGAAATAAATAACATTTTATTTATATTTGTAAATAACTTGTTTACCAATTACAAACCACGAGTTAAGAGAAACCCCAACACTAGTAGCAATTGAGCTATTTGATCCCAAAAGACCCGTCTCGACCTCAAAGGTAACCTACCCCACCCTAGTTCCCCTACTAAGCCTCGATACAGCCTTACCACGTTTTATTCATAAAAGAATGGAGAAAAGTTTTTAACTTTTTTCATTAGAAAAAATAGCATAATATATACATTGTAAACCATCTAAAATACCTTTTATAGTGCGAAAAATGCAACCATCGATTTTCAAATTGAAACCTAGCAGACACTTCATCTTCCCAAAAACAAAATGACCTTTTTACATCAATCACCAAATGACCCTAAACCCTAAACCCAAAAACAAAATGACCTTTTTACATCAATCACCAAATGACCAATATCTCTCCACTCCTAACATAATTCCAAAACTAACTCCAAACCCTCTCCCATGTCTCCCCCACCCACTATAAAGCTACAATATACACTCATTTCTCCAAAGCCCTCCATAATTGGTTGGTTATAAAGCTTTCCAAAGATTTCTATATTATGCTGATGAGTACATTTTACGATTAACATATAAGGGTGATGACCCAAAAAAAGGAATTTGGAGATGCAGGGTATCAATCCCTGTACCTCTCGCATGCTAAGCGAGCGCTCTACCATCTGAGCTACATCCCCATTATGTTTTGAAAAATCATCATTGTTTTTTTTTTTCAATTTCAATACAAATAACACAATTTACCAATGGAGAGAAGGAGAATGGAATGGAGAGGCTTGATGATTAAGATAGAAGAGGGGGAGGAGAAGGGAGGAGAGAGAAATATTAGAAAATGTAAAATTTTACAAAAGTCATGAAGCCAGATCACCCATTTAGTCAACTTTCGTGTTTGAATTTAATTGAATTTTTAATAAACGGACCTTTTAAATCTATTCTTAAAAACTTATGTTGAATTTGAAACATGAAGAACTAGATATATATATACATTCTTGAAAACTTGACGATAAATCCTTTATATTTTCTCTAAAAAAAATTATTCAATAAAAAAAAGAACTCTGTTTGACAAAATTCTTAATTCAAAAGACTTAATAAATACAACGTTGAAATCAATATTAAACTTGTACTTCAACCTAAGTTTCAATGTAACCAAAACAACAAACCATTTTGCTATCTTTTGTCAGTTTGATTTTAAAATGCCTAAAAAATTGGTTAAAATAAGACTTAAGGGATGTTTGACCTGTCAAATCCTTAGGTTGATATAAAACTACCCAACTTTCATGAATAACTTCATATTTTTATCTTATAGTTTACATTTATGGAAAAACTTCTTCCCTTTATTAATTAACTTCACCTTCCATCCTTAATCTACTTATCACAACTGCAAACACAAACTTTAACATATTAAATAAGAAACTTTATTTTACAACTCTATCCTCCAAACACCCTTCAATTGTTTCCATTCAGGTAGAATATTATTAATCTAATAATGCTTTAAAAGTTATGAGTAGTTCAGTATACTCAATTTTTCATTTTTCATGTTGATGTAAAATGCTCCCATTCTCCAAAGTGGAGAATCCCATGAAAGGAAACAGTAAATAGTGACCAATAATCAACACAGGGTGATATAAAAACTAAGTTTACATAACATTCAAATCGCTCAACTTTCAAATTCTGCAGGTGAAACAGATGGGAAAAAAAGAAGAAAAAAGAAGATTTCAACACTCCACATAAGAGATAGCTCAGCTCTTATTAATTTGTAAGTTCCATAATGGCAGACACAATATCGCCCTCTGTTGCTTTGAGTGCTTTCACGGCTCTTGGTCTAGATACCCCAGCTTGAGTCATCACCAGTTCAATATCCTTAGGTTCAACCCCGGTCTCATCGATATCTTCATCATCTTGAGCTACGGTTGATGGCTCAGGCTTTGATGTCAAATTACTCAAATTAGGAGCCTTGAACTGCTCTGCAGCCTGGGTCTGTAGCTGGGAGCTTAAATCTTCAATTTTTGCTTCCCCGAAAACAATGTAGGTGTCTGAGGTGGGACTCTTGAAGACATCTGGTTTCGAAATGACAAAAAGAATCTGCAGAGAAAAGGCCATAGATATTAGATAGAATCAATTTAGAAATATCAAATTTGGGATGTTGAGAAAAACCAACATTTTTGCTCTTCTTGACTGTGACACGGCTCACACCGGGAATAGGCTTCATTCCAAGCTTCAACATTGCTTTGCGACTCTTTTTCTCACTTCTGCTTTGCTTAGACCTACCACTGGCCTCTCCATGTCCTGCCACAAGAAACTCCGTTCTCACAATATATACCAACCAAGTAAGGCATGTGCAACACACAAACACTGAAACTGAGAAAGGTTGAGGCAACACTCCAAACTAAATGGAAACAAACGCAAAAATATCTACATTCTTCACTAGATAAAATTTACCGATCATGTTCCTGTAAATAAAAACTTGAACTCATTTTGAAAAGTTATAATAAGATTACACACACACGTACATATAATAATCCCCTGCACCACAGCACATGGGGAACGAATAAGATAATAACATAAAGAACCCAACAACTTCAATCATTTGTCACTTAAGAAACCATCCACGTGAAGAAAATCCAGAAGGAAGCAAAAACTAAACTCCTGTATCTCCTTGCATTCTAGTTATAGCAGAATTAACCAATGAATTGACAGGATTAGGAAAAGCCTATAATGCATAATCACATGAACAATTAAAGAAAAATTATGAAAATTAAGAGTTAATAAGGCAATCTTTACACAAGGTTTTGATAGGAATGATACTAGAGGGATATTAAGGGTATTTAGTAAAAGGAAGTTTGGATATAAATACAGTGAGTAGGTAAGGAAGGAATAAAGAGGAAGAGAATATTTTGGCGAGCGGATTAGGGCTTCAGAGTGATTTCAAGAGATTGGAAGCATCAATTACCTCAAATATTTGTTACCGTTCATATTACAATATATTTGGGCTGTATCAAGTTTATTGTTCAAATATTCAGTTACCTTCAGCATCATCCTCATCCTTGTCATCATCTTCGTCATCATCCTCATCATCGTCATCATCCTCAATTACAGGTTCATCAGCCTGCAATTACATTAGAAGAAAGTCAGCACAGAATTATCAAAATGTAGTTTTCGGGTGGAAAATACAAGGAGTTCTTATTTTATACCTAGGGAAATGGACATAGAATGTCTACAACTGATTGTTACACAAAATGCAATGTAAACCCCTCAATCCCATATTTCATTTCTTAATTAATGACAGAACTTACGTTACTAATTCTAAAACGCAGAAATTCCAATTCAATGCAACTCCAAATGGTTTCAAACAACTAATTTAGCAACAAAAGAAATAAACACCAAAAGCCAATCTCCTCCAAGAAAATGACTTGAAAGTTAAAACAAAGCTCATTACTTCAGGTAAAATCTTAAATCACCGATTCACCCCAAAACTTGAAGGAAAATTTAATTATTTATCCCTGACATAAAAGAATTTAGAAACAACAAAACATTTCAATCAAAGAACTAAACGACCCAAGTGAGAAAATATGTCATTGCAGCTGATTTCAAACTCAAACCACCACAAGTGAGTACGAGTACCATGTCTCGAGTAAAGGAAAGAATCTAAAAGTGAGTCGGTTGTGAGAAATCCTTGAGTTATAGGAAGGAAAGGACATGAAAGAAAGAGAGTAAGATTACGTTAATCTTTTGCTCCTCAAGCTGAGCGGCGAGAAGTTCTTCCTTGGTCTGAGCAGTCATGGCGTTGGAGATGAGTAGAAGAAGAAAAATCACAAAGATTGATTCCGAAGCCTGATGAAACCCTAAAAACCCGATTAGCTTCGCCTATTTATGCCATCCCTACTCGGGTCTGGATCCGGTTCCCTCTCAATTAACCATTTGGTAAGAACTTTTTGTTCTTTTTTTTTTTTGGAAAGTTATGGTAAAAGATAATACGGTTGAAAATATTTACACTAATAGATATTGATAGGCTTTTCTTTCACGAGTTTTTGTCTTAAAAATCTTTCAGTGTCTAGTATTTTATAAAATCTGAAATTCTGCTATTTTTTTGTAAATATTTATGTTTCATTCTGCTATTTTTCAAAATGTCCCTTTTTTTAAAGAAAAATTTGGTAATGAAGTTACAGTTAAAAAAATAAACAACTCAAGTAATGTGAATTGAACTTATTTAGAGATGATAAGATATGTGATGACAATAAATAAAATTAGGGTTTACGGTTTAAGGTTTAGGGTTTAAATTTTATTGTCATTTTCTTCTTATCGAATTTGTATGTTCAATAATTCACATGTTAAACGTATATGAAAATGACCTTTTTGCAACGATTTTTCTGACAAAAATTCATGAGAGAATTTTAATGATACATTTGAAACACTTATTAAAGTTAGAGATACAATTTAATGAAATTGAAAATCAGAAAAATAATTGATACGACATGACAAATTTATAAGTATATTGATAATTTCTTAATTTCAACGTGCTCCAATGATAAATTTATAAATTCAGAGAAACGACCACTTTAAAAAATAGAGATACTTATACGTTGGTGTAGTGTTCGTCACATAAACCACGATGACTTAAGCTGAAGATAAGACGTAAAGTGGAGATAAAGTGTATGATCCAAGGTTTTTAGTCATTGGCCTTATGTAGGAGATAGTGTATGATTCAAGGTTTAATTAGACTGAAAGCGACTAAACAAGAACTATATGATCTCTCTAAGCCGGATAAAAGCTTGGGACACAACCTAGAGTAAAATGAGTCCTCAATCTTGGTGGAGGTGGCCAATTGGATAAGTGTTTGCTACCAGCATTTCATTCTTCTTTTCAAATAATAAATTAGGATTTTGTGTTCTAAGGTTCACAATACTCAACACTTGATATCATAAGGTAGATAAAGAACTAGCCCAACCCTACCCACACACACACACCCACCCCCTTACGACCAAAGTCTAATTCAATCAACAATCCCTATTGCAACACCCACAAAAACACCACGATAACCTGCTTGTTTGTGCATGCCAAGAACCATAGTACCTTGTTTGTGCATCCAAATTCATGCCAAGAACCATAGCCCAAGCTTGCACCCAAGTGCACGACAAAAACCCTTAACCATAAACTATGGTCAACCTGACCAAAGATACTCGATAGCATTACATACGCTAATATTATAAATTTCCCTGAATGATAAAATAACAGCACAAAACCCCTCATCTTCAAGATAGCAACTGATAATCAAAATAATAATCTCATAAGACACATTAATATTAGAACCACCACCGCAAGCTTTAAAATTGTGGCTAATAATCAGCACAATGCAATATAAAAACTAATACGAAAGCTTACAAAAGAACCATTCAATCTCTCAACTTCAAATTCTGCAGGTAAAAACATATGGGAAAGCAAGGCAAAAAAGATTCCAACACTCCCTATTAAAAACATCCACCTGATACTTCTTATTAATTTGTAAGTTCCATTATAGCCGATACGATATCGCCATCAGTTGCTTTGAGTGCTTTCACGGCCTTTGGTCTTGAGACACCAGCTTGAGTCATCACCAGTTCAACGTCCTTGGGTTCAACCCCAGTCTCATCGACTTCTTCATCATCTTGAACCACGGTTGATGGTTCAGGCTTTGTTGTCAAGTTACTCAAATTAGGAGCCTTAAACTGCTCCGCAGCTTGGGTCTGTAGCTGGGAGCTCAAATCTTCAATCTTTGCTTCGCCAAAAACGATGTAGGTATCGGAAGTGGGACTCTTGAAAACATCTGGTTTCGAAATGACAAAAAGAATCTGCAGAGAAAATGCCATAGATATTAGATAGAATCAATTTAGAAATATCAGATTTAGGATGTTGAAAAAAACCAACATTTTTGCTCTTCTTGACTGTGACACGGCTCACACCAGGGATAGGCTTCATTCCAAGCTTCAGCATTGCTTTACGACTCTTTTTCTCACTTCTGCTTTGCTTAGACCTACCACTGGCTTCTCCATGTCCTGCCACAAGAAACTCCATTCTCACAAAATATACCAACCACGAAGGCATGTGCAACAAACAAACACGAAACTAGGAAAGGTTGAGGCAACATTCCAAACAAAATGGAAACAAACACAAAATATCTGCATTCACTGGATTGAATTTACTGATCATGTCTCTGTCAATAAAAACTTGAACTCGTTGTTAATAGATACAATAAGATTGCACACACACACATACATATAATAATCCCCAGCACCACAGCACATAACGTAAAGAATCCAACAACTTCAATCATTTGTCACTTAAGAAACCATCCCTGTGAAGAAAATCCAGAAGGAAACAAAAACTATATTCCTAAATTTAGTTCTTGCATTCTACTTATAGCAGAATTAACCAAATGAATCGACAGGATTTGGAAAAGCCTATAATGCATAATCAAATGAACAGTGTAAGAAAAATAAAGAAACTTGTGAGTTTACGAGGAAGTCTTTACACAAGGTTTTGAAAGGAACGATATTAGAGGGATTTACGGGCATTTAGTAATTTCAGTGAGTACGGAAGGAAGAAAGGCGAAGAGAATATTTTGACGAGCAGATCAGGGCTTCAGAGTGATTCAAGAGATTGGAGATCAATTACCTCAAATATTAGGTTTATCTTGTAGCTTTGTTGCCGTTTTATTACAGTATATTTGGGTTGTATGAAGTTTATTGTTCAAATATTCAGTTACCTTCAACATCATCCTCATCCTTGTCATCATCTTCGTCATCATCTTCATCGTCGTCATCATCCTCAATTACAGGTTCATCAGCCTGCAATATCATTAGCAGAGAGTCAGGACAGAATTATCAAAATTTAGGTTTACGGTGGAAAATACAAGCAATTCTTATTTTATACCTAGGAAAATGGACATAAAATGTCTACAAGTGATTGTTACACAATCTGCAATGTAAAACCCTCAATTCCAAACGGTTTTAAACAACTAATTTAGCAACAAAAGAAATAAACACCAAAAGCAAAACATCCTCCGAGATAAAACACGAAAATGACTGGAAAGTTAAAAACAAAGCTAATTACTTCAAGTAGAAGAATTTAGAAATAACAAAACATCTCAATCCAATTACGAAACAACCCATGTGATAAAATATATCATTGCAGCTGATTTCAAACTCAAAATGAGTACCAACTGTTGAGTAAACGAAAGAAAATAAAAGTGAGTTCGTAGCGAAAAATCTTTGAGTTATAGAAAGGAAAAGACATGAAAGAAAGAGAGTGAGATTACATTAATCTTTTGCTCCTCAAGCTGAGCGGCGAGAAGCTCTTCCTTAGTCTGAGCAGTCATGGCGTTAGAGATGAGTAGAAGAAAGATCACAAAGATTGATTCTGATGACACAAGAAACCCTAAAAGCCCGATTAGCTTCGCGTATTTATACTACCTCCACTCGGGTCTGGGTCCCGGTTCCCTTTCGATTAACCATTTTTTTAAGATTAAAAAAAAAACCTATTTTTGGTTTTTAAGTATTGGTTCTATCTTACTTAGTATGATACTTTTAAAAAGAGCATATTTTGATCCTTACCGTTAGGATTTTGGTATTCTGTCAATACTTTAATAGAATGATCAAGTAGCTTATATATGTGGATGACTAAGTTGTCAAATAAAATAATCACTCTTAAAAATCTAAAATTTTAATTTTTAATTAGAAGTTATTTTACCTTCAAGATTTTAATCGTTTGACGTATTGACATTCTGCTTCACTTTCTCAACTCATGTTAGATGTAGTTTCATCCACGTACAAAACTTTTAGTAAAGTTTGGGATATTTTGTGATGGATTGAGATTTTTTTTTTCTACCACTCAGTTCTTTCTTCTTCCTTTTTTTATGGAGGTGGAAAGAGATTTTGATTCATCGTGAGAATATTTATTGCAATTTCGTAGAGTTTATTTTATACATGAGTTGTACTTATTTCAATTTTTTTAATTTATTTTACCTTGTCATAACACCAACAGTTTTTTTTTCTAATCAATGTTCTTCTGATTTGCTTCAAGATTCTAATTTAAAAACAAAAATAGTAAATGTTGGGCAGACAGAGAGGAGATGAGAGAGATTTAAGTTTTTGAGAAAAAAAAAAGAACAAAATTAGTTTTTCAGTGTATTTGATAAATGTGTTGATTATGTTTATGTGTGGCATAAAAGATTTATATAATAAATTAACAAGATTTCTTGATTATTTACAATTTAAGTAATATAATGATTCTAGAGTCTAATTATCTAAATATAGAAGCCTACATCAAAGTTAAAGAGTTTACGAAATTTTATCGATAGGAACCAAAGTAAGGTTTCTGTTAAAAATTCAAGGACTAAAACAGACGTTCTTAAAAGTTTAGGGACAAAATAGAACAATATACAAAGTTTGGGAACCAAAATAAGATTTAAACTATTTTTTATTTGTTTGGTAGAAAATGTAAAAACAAGAATTTGAAAAAATAACAATTAAATGAAAATATAATTTATTTTAGGCAAAATTGCAAAATCATTCTCAAAGTATGGTAGTAGTTGTGTCACACCCTCCCCTAGACATTACTCTCTATATCTAAAGGATGCTGCAAAGTCAGTAGACATCACATCTATTTTAGCGACATTTACTGACAACTACTGACTTAGACTAATAAAATTTTAATATGAATAGTAATTTAAGAAAAACATATGAACTAAAAACATAGGTTTATAACTATTGTCTTATGATATTAAACTTCAAACATTATTTACATTGTCTTAGACATACTTAGTTAATAATTTACTCTTCATTCTAGTCTATTACAAACAAAATGCATGTTCAAAGCTTTCGACATACAACAAAATTACAAAACTAGACATCTGACTAGTAGCGATAGGTCAGGTTCTGGGATCACGATCTCTACCTAAAAACAGAAATCATTTTAAAAACATAAGTTAAAGCTTAGTGAGTTTTGACTGAGTTTAATAAGCATGCTAAATGAATAATTTCTAAGAAAATATACTGAAGTAATGTGTATATATTTCAAACTATTGGCCTGACTTATCTTTACTCATTATTTATCTACGTTGTAGTAGGACACGCTCAATACTCCCGATGTATTTGTCGTAGTGGGGCATGCTCGACACTCCCTACAGTATCGTTGTTGTGGAGTAAACTGAACACCAACGATGAATTACTTTTGTGTGCACACATATAACACTAAATTTGAACTCAAAATATCTCAATCATGCTTATAAATAAATTCTCATAAATTCCAAAAAAAATTAATTTCATTAAACATTTCCAAATTTATGCTTACTTGAATATACATTCAAGATTTAAATATGGGGGATAATGAGAGAATATACTAATAACCATGCTTAAAATAAAAATTTAGAATTTACTGTCACTCACAAATAATACTTGAATTCCTTGATTTATAAACTTCCACGATCAATTGTCTTGAAATAAACCATATTCCATGGATTATTTTATATCTAAAAATTCAATTTCAAGTATAACAATTTTCCTTTAGTTTTAAACATCTCAGATTGTTCTTGGTTGAATTAATATTCTAAAGTTTTATTCTAATTATAAGCATGTGAAGCAGCCTGTCTTTTACTTTTAATGACGACCAATAATGACAGACGTATAATGACGGGCATATTTCATCTTCAACCTTCGAATTTTTTATAATTTTTCTCAGTTTCCCGACGAGGCTCCGACAACCAAATTACTATATTTTTAGCTAAAATCTCCCAAATTAATAATTATAAACCTTTTACCCATGACTAGAATCATCCTACCTCAAATTTTGGTTGCTTGAAACCCTTCAAAACTTGTTAATTTGATACTAAATTCCAAAATACTCAATTTTCTGGCGAACTAACAAAGTTCAACTTTCAGAATAAAATTCTTCGATTTCAACTAAAATATATCTAATTAATACTAATCAAACTTTAGAATAACTTCTAATCTAGCTTACCTTTAATTTTGAAGCTTCAATTCCACTTCTAACATAATCAATTCGTCCCAAATAAAAAAAATTCTTCCTCTGTTTACCATTACTTCAACTTCAGTAGAAATTCTTCATTTCATCAACATTTCCAACAAAACTTCCTCAATTAAATAACTCTCAAACTTCTATTCTCTCTTTACATCAACCTTACATTGAAAATGCTCAAAATTTCTTTCATGAAATTGTTCTAATTTGGTTTTCCTTTCCTCCTGAATTTTTTTGTCCACATGGTATAAATAAGCTAAATAACCAAAAAAAATTTCCTTGTAATACTTAAATTTTTTTAACTTGATTACGTTGTCAACTCCTACTACAATTAATCACTCAAAAATTATGGTAACAATCACCGTTTAGCCTTCCAATCACAAAGTTGAACAAATTATCCATCTTCTTCCTTTTTTGGCCATCACCCAAATTTGATTCTTATTTTTTATTATTATAATAATAATAATAATCCAAGTGAGCATTATTCTAAATGAATGGGTTTTATTTTTATTGGGCTGAAATTAACATAAAAATTTCTGCCCATTGGACTTGTACTAAATAGGAGCAACGAGAAAAATATCAAAATATAATGTTTCATTTTGAAAAATAGTAACAAAGTTTTTTAAAATTCTATAAATGACAAAATAAATTTTAAAATTATTAATTATTAATTAATGATTTACCCAAATACTTCTAACTAATTCAAACCACCTAAGATTCAAAACCTATTTCTAACATTGAAATCCTAACTTAACTCTATTCCTAAACAACTATTATTAAAAAAATCTAGTAACTATTCTTTTAAAAATAAAACTTAATTACATCATCCTAAAAACCGTAAATTGTCCAAATTACTTAAATTACATCATTCTATAAATCGTGAATCGCCCAAATTTTATAGAAATTGAAACCATGATATAAAATAATTATTATTCATAGACTTAGACTCATAAATACCAATATTACTCCTAAACCTAAGACTCACAAATATCTTATATAGAAAGAAATATTAATGATGGACTTAAGACCCACAAATAGAAAGAAATAACTAAACACAATTAGCACTGTATTATTCAAATATGTTGTATTTGAAAGAAAGAAAGATTGACAAATTAAGAAGTAGGTCTAAAATACATGTTTGAAAGGAAGTAAGTTTGACAAATTACATCATTTGATTGATTTTAAAATACATACTTAAAAAATAATTCTTCTACTACTATCTAAGCACCAAGATTTCACCCAAATATTATTATAATTATTTTGTAATTAAAACAATTGAACTATTAAAAAAAGCTTAGTATAGAAGGAAAAATGAGTATACCAATAAGTATACAAAATTATCCCTAAAAAAGACTTTGTTATTGACTACATAAAGCAAATACTATGTATTTTTCGTCTATAATTAAAGCAAATACTATGTATTTGTCATCTATAACCTTGTTATAGGCTACATAAAGCAATATTTGTCATCTATGAATTATATCATTACCACACCACCATCAAGTAAAATTGTTATGTGGGGACTACAACTTTATAACTATGTACAATAGAAGAATACACATGTTCAAACTGATGGGATAAAAACCCATTGCAGCGGAATAAACACAGAATCATTCTCAATTTTATTTTTGAGAAAATAAAATACATACATTGGGAAAAAATGCAGTAACTATTTACTGAAATAAATTGGCTAAGCATGCTTTTTGTAAATTTACAGATTAGAAAAAAAACTTACTTTTGGTGCCGTCTCAGAAATCTACAAAACTCTTTATTGTAGCCACCACCAATTGGAACCTCTCCTATCCTCTAAGTAAATGAGGTTTGGTTTGTGGGAACCAACTTGGATTTTTCTTTGGAAATTTTGGGAGGAATCGTAGAGAGATTTTTTTTTCTTCTTGTTGCAGACTCTCTACAAAACTTAGGTTACGCCTACCCATATGCTCTTCCCCTTCTTCAGGATGAAGAAGGGGTGGAACATCCCACGTTTCTCATAAATAACTCCCAATGGGAGTTATTTAATTTAAATTTAATTCTAATTAAAATAAAATAAAAATAAACTAAATAATTAATTAACAAATTAATTAATAAAATTAAATTAAATTAATTAAATCATATTTAATCAATATTTCATTTAAATCATATTTAAATGAATATCTCTCATATACCCTATAGTTTAAATTTAATTAATTGAATTAAATCTAATTAAACTAAACTATTAATTAATTCTCTAATTAATTAATTTCTAAATTAAATATCTTATATTTAAT
>JBBPDJ010000023.1:9325410-9358375 GCA_037974625.1 Cucumis cinereus | reverse complement strand
GCATGTAATGTTTTATGCATGTAGTTTTTTATTATTGTATTTAATATACATGTAGTGTTTTATGCATGCATGTAATTGTTTTTTTGTTTTTATTTATTGTATTTAATATTTATGCATGCATGTAATTGTGAAAATATTAAAATATGAATATAAATAAATAATATAGATGCATGCTTGTAATTATAAACATGTAATTATGCATGTAATTAAATATGAATATAAATAAATTCTGAAAATAAATAAAGAAATAAAGAAATAAAATATAAAAATAAATAAATAAAACGTTAAAATAAACAAATAAATATATAAATAAAATATGAATGGTGTGTGTGTTTAAAAGTGAATGTGTGTTTAAATAAATTATGAAAATAAATAAATAAATAAATTAAGAAAATAAATAAATAAACCTTAAAGCCTAAAACCTAACCCTAAACCCTACACTCTAAAACATAAAACCTAACCCTACACCCTAAAACCTAAAACCTAACCCCTAACCCCTAAACCCTAAACCTAATCTCTAATTCATAACCTCTAAATCCTAAACTCTAATTCCCTAACCCCTAAATTAATAATTTACTGTATTACAATTTGTATATTTTTATATAAATTAATTTTATGTATATTTGTTTGTAATTAACTATTAATTTAATTTGTTTGTAATGATTTAATATATTGGTCATCTTTAATTTAATTTGTTATGGTTGATTTATTATAATTTCATTTTTTTAGTCATTTCGATACTATGGACCCTGGACCCGTTGACCCTACACAATTGTATCAACAAGTGTCTCACCGTTCACAATCGGTGTGGGACACTTCCTCTACCGTAACTTTGAGCTGTTGTGGGAGAGAGGCAGCTTCTCAGCGTACTATTCCATTTGATCCACGTATTGCGCCATATGTAGAAGGTGCTGGGTTTCTAGGAGTGTCGCAGATAGGGTTTATCCAACTAGATTGGCACCTTGTTACTGCTTTGGTGGAGTGTTGGAGACCCAAGACACATACCTTTCATATGCCATGTGGAGAGTGCATAATCACGTTGCAGGATGTGGCGATTCAGTTAGGGTTACCTGTGAATGGGAAGCCTGTTATAGGTTCATTATTATATAACTGGAAACAAGTTTGTGAGGATTTTCTGGGAGTAATACCACCTGAAATGAAAGGTCAGAGATTAAGCCTTCCATGGTTAGCGGAACAGTTTTCCGAGTTGGCTCATGATGCGGATGACGTTACTATCGAAAGGTATGCCCGTGCATACATAACGCAACTCATCGAGGGTTTTTTGTTCGACGATAAATCGAACACTTTGGTTCATTGCATGTTCCTGCCCTTGTTGGAAGATTTCAACCAAGCGGGTACGTATTCTTGGGGTTCACCATGTCTAGCATGACTATACAGAGAACTATGTCGAGCAAGTAATGCACGATCATTGAAAATTGTTGGACCACTTATATTGTTGCAAGTATGGGCGTACGATAGATTTAATATCGTCGCTCCACAAGTGACATTACAGACTCCACATGATCGTCCATTTAGCTTCAAGTACTATTTTATTTATTAATTTATATATAATCATGTTATATAATAATATATTTTATTTTTTATAATAGCATTTTATTATTTGGTAAAAATATGTAAATGAAATGGTATCTTACCAGCATCTGAGCAGTCAGCAAATATGTTAGTAACGTATAGGCAAATATTTGATCAATTGTTGCACAATCAGGTACGATAATATATTCAAATAAATTACACATATTATTTTATTCGTTGTTCCTTAGGTTTGTTGTAATTATTGCTTTTGCAGATTAATTGGACTCCATACACACACAATATTATGACATTGTTACCTGCACAATGTCATAATGGTCAAGAAGTTTGGATGTATTGTGGCCCTCTCATATGCTTTCGTATCATAGAGTGACATTTACCCGACTGTGTGTTGCGACAATTTGGTATGATGCAAACTGTGCCATCGGTATGTTTTACAAATCCGAGTCTACACCAAATTGATCTTAGAGGTAAACACGATCAAGATTGACGTAAGATTCACCAGGAGCATATCATGATGTAGCAAGACCGTTATGAACGGATTGTAGAGAGAGAAGTAACACATCATCCAACTGTTTCCAACCACTATTTTGACTGGTACAATTTAATTATCAGACGTTTTATCACCCCTGACGGTGCATACTATTATTACGTGGAAAGAATGTTAATACGATATGTTTTATAAACTATATAATGTTAACTTTAACTAATCTTATTATATTTAATCATGCATAATAATTTCGTTCATGACATACATAAGTTCTCAGTGGAAAACGAAATACCAAATATGGGTTCAAAATGTGATCAAGCATTAAGATATGTACAACAAATTATTCAGCAAATAAGACGTCTCAACGTTGCACACACGGATAGAAGACGTATGCGACGTAGACGACGACGACAGGACGAAGATGTCGTAGAAGAAGATGTAGATAATTCTTGATTGTAATTCATATTTGTAATTAAAAAAATTAGTAACCATTTTATTTTATTATGTAAGAACATTTCTAATTTATTTTAATCTTGAAAACTATTAGTTTATCTTTTAAATTTTTTTTCTCATTAACATTAATGTCTTAATTAGAAACCACTATTCTAAGATAAAAATTAACGTAAACGGTCACATTGAACTATTTATTAAAATAGGTAAAGTTGTAATTAACCATTAATAAGCATGAAAATTGAAACTTTTTCATATTTTAACACATTTAAAACAAAAATCAATTAATATAACTTTTAAGTTATAAAACTTAAAGGTTTAGGGTAATTAGTAAAATAGTTTATCAAATTTAGAGTAGTAAAAGGGTTAATTAGTAATATAATTGTTTTTGAAAATATAATTTTAAAACAAACCCATTTTTTAATTGTAAAAGGAATTTTTTTCAAAAACACTGAGTGAGTCGTGGACCCCGACCACGACTCCAGTCATTCCAGTCAACGCCCCACGTTCACGTGGGGCGTGACTGGGCAAAGGGAAGTATTACTACACTAAAATTGCCCCATTTTTTACAATACTTTCATCCTTACCCTCTTTATGTTAATAGTTTGAAAACCAACATTATTTTAAAAATTATTCCGAGATAGACAAATGTAGATTTGTTGATATCTCCACACACGTGCATCAGCGTCGTTCGTCTGAGCGGGGTGAGGTGAGGAATGATATTTTATCAACTATTTATCTTTTAAATTTATTTTTGTAACCATCCAAAAATCTCCTCTCTTCTCTAAAAGTTCTCTAAAACAACCTTTGTTCTCTACAAAAAAATTTCCTCTGCACATCGAGCAAAGCCACGAAACGTCTTAAAGAGAGCGTGATCCGCCACTCAGTCGTTTTATCAACTTATTTTTTGTTTTGCAGTTGATCGTATGTCTTAGACGTTCAGTCCAAAAGCTCAGTTCCACTGCATTGTGCACCAACATAAATACATACATATTTTAAAGGTGAAGTTGAAGAGATTTCCAAATTTCATTACTCTGTTTTCTTTTATATAAACTAAAATTCACTACTTAATTATAAATTAAATGTATTTTAGTTTTAACTGGAAAAGTTTAAAATCAAATTACAAAATGGTAAATTATTAATTTAAATCACAAAAAGGATGTATATGTAAATAACTAAGTGTACAAATTTGTAAAACAAAAAAAAAATGTTTTTTTAGAATTTGACTCTTTTAAAATATATTATAGACTATAGATGGATATAATTCTTAATTTCACAATTATATTTGTAATTTGCTTTTCTTTTCTTCTCCCCAACAGTAGATAAAAGAAAAGCAACTAAGATCTCAAAATCTAGATTCAATGGACAAACTGATCTCTAAATAACTTAATGAACACTACTTAAAAATTATTTTGTTCTACTCACTCCAATGATGATGAGATAATGCAAGTGCAATTTTAGGGTAAGAACTATGTCTTTAATGATTTTCATACGTGACTCTATAATTGTTTTAGAAAACAAGAACATGTATGATGTTCTTTGAAAGAATCGTTTGTATGAATGTTTATGGTGCACTTCAACAAAATAAAATAAAATAAAAATAATAATAACTAAGACAAGTTTTAAAATTTCATGAGACTTAGTGGCACTCAATGCCAAAATGAATACAACAATATAAACGTAGAGTTTTGAAAAATATCTATAGAAATTCTAAGATTTTGATTTACATCAAATGTCAGACGTTCAAAAGTCTCTATAAGTAAACCACTATACTTTTATTAGAGAAAGCTTTCGTCTCAACCTACTATCACGTAAGATTTTGTCATACGTAGATTTAATTTATAATTAACTTTACAAATAAACAAATCAAAGGGTTTAAATTACTTTCAAATTTTTAAAATTCCTGATTTGATCCACAAAGTCAATTAATTGCATTTGACAAGATTCAATCCTTTTCTCATTATAGAGGAATTCAACTAGAGGCCCCACATGCATTGTTTTTACTCTTCAAATTCATTGTTTTTACCAAATTTCAACCCAAACATAAATGGAAGGACTTTATATCCACAAAATAAGACAAATAATGATAATAAACAATACCATTTTTTAATTCAATTGTTTATAAATTATTAAGATACAATATTTTATATAAAAGTATTAAATTACAATATTTGGTATAAAAATATTAAATTACACTTCTACTTTGTGTGCTTTAATAATTTTATCAAATTAGATTTTGTAATTTTAAATTTTGGGATGTGAATATTGGTCAATATGAGCATTTAATTAACATTCATTCTTTCATGTAAAATTAAAGGTAGAATTAAAAAAAAACAAAAAACAAAAGAGTACATTATATAAATAAAAAATTAAAAAAATGATGAATAATAAGATAGTAAAATCTGCAGTAAATAGTAAATACGTTAACAAATGAAGAATTTTAAAATAATGTTAACTGTGGTTAATTGAAAACTTTTAAATAGTATTTACGATAACAAAATATGATTATTATAGTCTTATAGAGTACTCACCAACGAAAATTTGAACATTTGACCTAAACAAAATAAACACATGTCAATGACTACTAAACTATCCAACATGTTGTGTCTGTCTTTATTTAACAAACATCTAAAGTAGCCTATCAAATCACAAAATATTGTTAATTATAAAATCTACCGACCAAACAAAAAATAATCATAAAAAGAAAACATGATTGTTTTTTTTTTATGATAATAAAGTATGGCAAAATATTATAATTAAGGGGACATTGTTTAATTAGAATAAGTTATGATTTTAATTATATTTTTTTTCCTTTTTTTTTTTTTTTTTGTAAAACAAAGATGCAAATTGACAATGAAGTCAAATTAATTGCATCAATACAAATTGGTTTTCATATGTTGAAAATTTCAAAGCCAAATCAATACAAATTGGCCTTCATATGTTGAAAATTTCAAAGGCAAGATTAAAAGTGTTACGCATCTTCTCTCTAATCTCAAAATTAGATCAATCACATCCATCAATGCTATAATGAGATTATTTTTGTATTTGCTCCTTAGTCCCTAAATTATACTTTGGCCACTAAAAACTCCTAATTTTTCATTTTATACTCCATCCATGCCATAGTATATTAAAACAACATAATTGGCCATATTTTTGTATTTAGACATTTTTTTTTCCTTCTTAACGGAGTGAAGAGGAGAGAAAAAAGCAGATAAAAGGTAGAAGAAGAAAATCAGCAACGCCATTGGGCTGTTTGAATGGAATGACAGTTTCTCACTAAATCCAAATTTTGATCATTGCTATTGCCTCAAAATTTGTCATTTAATCATATCTTAATCAATGCTTCATTCATTAAACATACATATATCTTTTATCTTAAGGGAAACATATTCCACATTGGATTATGATTAATGGAAAGGTACAGTGCCCAAGTGTAAGAAAAGTGTTGTCTAGGGTTTACCCAACCCTGCATTCCTTCCACGTCGCACGTTTTCTCAGATGTAATGTTGCAAAATGCAAATGGAGACTCAGAGTCCACAAATTGAAAAGTTGTCTATATTTTTAAGTATCATAATGTCCACACACGTGTAAAAATGAAATCTTGACTAGCGATCATAGACAAGTTTCTGGTTGAGTTCTCGGACATTTAATAAAGTCAAAATTTGAAAACGTTAGTCACCATGAAAGACATAAAGCAGGAGTACTACGTTAGTTTAAGTTATGATAAAACATGGAGAGCAAGGGAAAAAGCATTAGTTCTTGTTAAGGAGTCGCCAGACGAATCTTACAAAATGTTATCAAGATTTGGCGAAACCCTATAATGGTACCCGCCCTGTTGTGGTTGTAAACGAAACAAGTTTAAAGTGTAACTACAATGGTAAACTCCTGCTTGTGACCGTAACCGAATTAAAAATTAAGGAATGAATGAGATACATAATTAAGAATTTGAGAATGGTTAAAGTTAAGTTCATGTAGTCGACACATCTTTACTACTCAAAAGTTGCAGGATCAATTCTCAAGTCATATATTTATGACCTAATATTCTTTAGAACAAAAAATGTTAAGCTACAACTTTAATGTATGACTTTGAAGTTTGTATCTACTTGAATTAAACTCTTAAAAATCTCTATTTGGTCCTGAATTTAGTAATCCTTGAACTTTAAAAATGTCCAGTAAGTCCATAAAATTTCACTCCAAAATATTTTAACCTTTTAAGAGTTCAAGTTCAATTGATCCTACACCCTAAACCGAAGTTCAATTGATCCTAAACTCTAAACCAAATTTATATTTAATGGAACTTAAGTTTTAATTTTGTGAGTAGTTGATTCATGAAAAATAATTTTTTTTTTAATATGACTAGGTTTTATTAGACACAAAGAAAATTCAGAATATACTGGACACAAAATTAAAACTTTGAAAATCTATTAAATTATTAAAATTTCAAAAAATTATTAAACCCAAAAGTGAAAGTTTAGAAGTAAGCAGACACGAAACAAAGGCTAGCAATTCAACCTAATAAAAAGATCAACTATAAAGAAAAAAAAAAAAGCAACAACAAAAAGACAACCACATAAGTAGAAGCATAAGTTCAAGCAACTATCAAAATGAATCAGAATATTTTATTTTTAAAAGTTATTGGGTCTCTTCCAACCTCCCCTCCTTAACTTCATAAAGAAGTTTATATAAATGCCTGCCCAACCTTTCAGTTAGGAATCCCAAAACAAAAATATAGACTTTTAGGGGGCTATTGTCTTCCAGTAAGCCTTGATCAATTTGATAATACCCCTTCTTTTTTTTTTTTTTACTAAATAACCTATAGATTATACTAGTCAAAAGTGACTTTGGTCGATGGTATTAGCATGATCTCCATTCCTTAAAACTAAGGGTGGATTTCGTTTTTTATTTTTAAATTTTTGAAATTTGTGCTGGTTTTGGTTAGATTTTTTTGGTATGATTTTCACTTTTTTCAGTGGAGAAAACTTGCCCACCCATCATTCAAACAAGAATAGTGGAGGAACCTTGTCCACTGAGTGACAGGATGACATGATGAGAGTGAAGAAACCTTACACCCACTCACTGCCTGCAAGCCATTGAAATAATTGGAAAAACCTTGACGAAGAAAACTAGTTCGAAGAAGAAGAAACGATGACCAGTTTCAAGATCAAAGGGAAGAAGATATAAGAGAATTCAAAAATATTGAGAAGCCGAAAGTCCATGGAAAGTCCTTCGTTCGCCTTTTGCTTAGATTCACCAGATTTTCGAGTTGTTTGAATTAGTTTTCTAAATGTTTAAATAAGTGTTTCTAAGTAAAAAACAAAGTGTTTATAAGCACTTAAAAAGTTAATCCTAATCATCCGTAAGTATATTTTCTTCTTTAATGAGATGCAACCATGCACTTCAAGAGGCGACAAAGAAGTTGGGTACGGCCATCTACTATGCAGCCTATATAGCCCCAATAGCAATATGGCACGTGGTAAAAAAATTAAAAAAATAATTTATTTTTAAAATTTTATTTTTATTCATAAGCAGAAGGGACCATGGAATTAGGTACAATTTAGTTTCTAGTTAATCATTTGTTGGCTTCAATAAGATTTTTTGTTTTCAAAGAATCAATTGAATTCTTAATAAACATTTTAAGAGGAAATTCTTTTTTTTTTTTTTTTGAAAACTAAAGAAACATAGCTTTTTAAAACTTTTTAGGGTTTTAGAAATTTGACCCAGAATTCAAACATCTCCCGGAGGAGAAATATGGTTTAAGATTGAAAAAAGAAGAAAATAAATACAAATTTCAAAAGGTAAAAGACCAAATTCCTGAATATTTAAGAATGCCCTTACAAACTTCCCTTCAATTATTGAAGTTAAAAAATGACTAATATTGTAATTTTTCTCACATTGGTCCCACTTTGACTATCCATAATAAATAGGGAAATGTCTATCCTAACCCATTTGAACCAGTCAATGAAGTTCCTCATTTTCAAGACTTGAGATTGTAAAAGAAACCACTTCTTCAATATATAGCCCAAAATTTGGATCAATAATTTAGACACGCAAGCAGAACAAGAGAGAGATGGGAGTAGTTGGTTGCAACAATGATGGGTTCCTGAATGATGCCAAGTACAGCGAGCCCTTGCCATGGATTGGAATCTACATAGCTGCAGCCTCTTTGGTCTGCCTCTTAGCGATGGCTGCCGATCTCATCCACGGCATACGCCACAGAAAATTCTGGTTTCCCAGTAAGTTCTTCACTCTTAACTCCACTTCCCTAACCCTGATAGCTGTGGCAATCAAGCTTTCTGTGGATCTCAACACCTCCATGCCTGGCAGAGAGGATCAGCTTTCAAAGCTAAGTAGTGCTGTGTTGATGTGCACCATCATGGCTAATTGTATGCCTTCTCTTGGGTCTATGGAAAATCAAGAAATATTTATGAACGTTATGGCTCTAGGGATTCTTGTTATTACCCTCATCGTAAACGTCGGTATGGAGATGGGTACTGGAGTCATCTACGTTTATATGAAAGAGCACGTTTCCATTCTAATCTTGATGCTTGTTTTACTTGGTATCATGAGTTTTTCTGCTTCAGTTGTTCCATCAACTAAGAGCTACCTGGAAATGAAGTATAGTGTAAGACATGAATTAGCATCGAAAGAGTGTGCATCTAATAGAAAAGGAGACAAACCAGTCATTGAAAGACTCAAAGTGGGCTTGATGAAATATTGGATGATGGCTCAAACAACCAGCCCCCAGTTTGTGATGGGCCGATCCGCCACATGTACTGCTTCTGGGGCAATCGGTCTTCTTAGCGCTGCAATTTTAGCAGAGGCTATTCTTACATCCTACTTGATGAAGAGATCATTTAAGTTCTGCAACGGCCAGTCTGATTATAAATGGTCAATCACTTTTATCCTCGTGATACAGTGTGTAGCAGTTGTAGTAGGGACTGTCGCCCCGGCAATCAGATGGTTTACAGCTATAAAATTCAGGTGTCCAAAGCTGAAAAATGGGGGTTACAAGAAGGAATTCACATTAGAATACTATTGGATTCGATATCTAGTAGAAATGAAGGAGTCTCCATTAACTATCAGAGTTAAAAATAGAAGATGCAGAAAGCTTGCTCATAATGCAAGAAACACATTTCTGGATGCATGTATCATCCTACAAACAGTAATAGTGTTCACAAGCAAAGTGATTCGACTTATTTCCATTTTCTTTTGCAGAGGAATCTTCTTATGCTGTGACTGTTTCAAGTGTTTGAAAAACAAGCTGTGGTTTAACAGCACCATTTCTCTCAGCAATTCAGGGTCAGAAGATGATGCTGATTCAAAGCTAGATCTAAGTCGTTTTGTTCTGTATCTTGAAGGTGAAGATGATCTAGTTCACGTGATGGTAACAAACAATTATCATGCCGTACATCATTGGATTCAGAAAGGGCAGAAGAAAAAACCTAAGATTCTCATTCACCTATTGGAAGGAACGATCATATCACGAGGTTTCAAGGGAGTGGCAGAGTTTGATAACCATCAAGTTCCATGCCTAGATTCCAAAGAGCCTCAAAATTGCTGGGCGCTTCCTGTGGTGACATTAACAGCCATAGCAATTTCTCTTCCAAACGTAAGACGTCATTTAATCAAACACTTAGTGACGGCAGTAAATGAAGGTCTCCGATACATAAGACTCATCGAAGATTGCTTCGACATGGAAGGGAATTTCATAAACCTCAAAAAAGCAGCAGAAATCGTTTGGCTAGGAATTGATCTCCACAATGAATGGCTAGACATAGACCTCCACAAAATTTCACATCATAAAGAAACCCCAAATGAAGTTTTCCAACAATTTTCAGATGAAGCAAAGAAAATCTATACAGATGAGAAGACTACTAATCAACATCTATGCTTGAAACTAAGTACTTCAAAATGGCCAATCAAGGTATTGGCTGCGAACTGTATGTACAGAATAAGCGAATCGATGCTGCTAAAATACGAAAAGAAATACAGGTATACAAACGAACAATTGTTCTTAGAAATGGAAGGCATGATTTGTGGCATAATGGGAGCATGCTTGACGAACTTGGAGAAAGTGATATCAACAAAATGTGCAAACTTTGTGATTGAAAAACGAGAGAAGAGCGTGAGAGAAGCGGCTTACATTCTTGGGAAAACAGGGAGGATTTTGGATCTCATAGAAAAGACGACGCTTCCAGCACTTGATGAACACCAAAAGAGGAGCATTGATGAATGGCGATTGGCTTACAAGCTGGAGATCTAACATAAGGTGGTTTGTCTGAATTTGAGCAATGTAACATTGATGAAAGGAGTAGAAAACTGTGAAGAAAACCAAAGGGTTATTATGGAAGGAGATGGAAGTAGAAAGCGTGGAAGGATATTTATGAATGTTTGATGGTTAGTTCATAGTTGATGTAACATGTTGTTGTAACGTTTGAAATATCCAGGCTTCCATTGATAAAATCCTTTGTCTGGTGGTGTTCCAGATGGGTGGTGAATGTAGAGGGTGACACACCATTTGCCCATGCAACTCTCTATCTTTTGTAATAAACAACCATCTAAAACTTCAACACATTTTTTTCAGCCCCACTGTCAAAGAAACAAACATGAAAAATAGAAGATCTCAATCAAACGATGAATATTCAAATTTTAGTCATCTACGGAATATAGCACAATTGAGGCTTGATCGAAAATTCGAAATCAGAGGATGAAGAAGAGATAATTAACGATTCATTATTTTTATTCTCAGTAACTTCAGTCCCTAATTATCAATTATTCGATAAGTAATCGTTATTTGCTTATTTCTTTTGTTGTTTACTCATTTTTCTTCAACAACATATTAACTAATGAGCAAAATTTAGGTGTATGGTGGGCTGTTTTCATCTTCTGCAGCCTAGTGTCACAATTTTATTGGTTTTAAGTTATGTTTATTTATTGAAATAAAAAATAATAATAAATATTGTTAAACTTTTCGTTTTTAAGGTTTTTCTTTTTGCTTTACCTATTCACATTTTCTCTCTCCCCCTTTTTCTCTTGCCGTTTCTCCTTCCTTTTTCTTTTCAAATAAATTTTTTGCCGATTCTACTTCCTTTGTTTTAAAAAATCGAATTTTCCATTTCTACTTCCTTTTATTTTAAATAAACTATTTTTCTTTTTTTTCTCTTTCCCAATGGTGTGTTTTTCTCATATTAAGAACTTCTCGTCGGCGCTTTCTCAAGTGTTTTTTAGTGTTTAATCGGTATACCTCAACCCACGTCCACTTCTTGCCGGTGCTTTGAGGTTTGGGTTCTTTATTATATTTTCATTATGTAGAAAAATAAAGATAAAAATGAGGTCTTTTTTATACTGAGTTGAGTTGCATTGTTGTGATTTTTTCTATATTTAATTTTGAATATTTTTTTTTTGGTTTGTTATAAATTTATGTTGTGATTGTTGTGGTTTGAACATCATTTTTTTGAAGTCATGGAGAACATAAGAGATGTGAACGTGCCCACCATTAATTTGGAAGACGACGATACTTCCTTTGAAATTAATTCTAATTTTGATGTTCATTTAGAAAAAAACACAGAGTCTACTGCTAGTAGTCAATTTGAGCCAACAATTGGAGTGGAATTTAGTTCTATTGATGAAGCATATCGATTTTATGCCAATTATGGAGGAAATGTTGGTTTCAATGTAAGGAGAAGATATCACACAAAAAAAAATGGAGATATTTCAAGGGTTGTTTTTTGTTGCTCAAAAGAAGGGTTTCGTTGAGTAGACAACAAAAAAGAGAGTGTTTCATATACTAGATCAATATCTAGAACAAGATGTAAAGCTAATATAGCTTGCTTGCGTGGATTGAATGTTAATTACAAAGTAGTGTCATTCAATGGAGATCACAATCATGAACTTCTTAGAATACCAATGAAGCACATTTTAAAAGTCAATAGGAGAATTTTCCATGCACAAAAGGCTCTAGCTTATGATGCAGACAGATCGAGAATTTCAACTAAAGCAACTATGAAACTAATGAGTAGGGATGTTGGAGGTTGAGAACACTTGGGATTCTTGTATAAAGATTACAGAAATTATATACACAAAGAACGCAAATTAAGAATTGAAAAGGGAGAAGGTAGAGTTATGCTGCAATATTTTCAGAAAAGACAAATGGGAAATTCTTCATTTTTTTATGCTAAACCCTAGAACTTGATGAAGATGACATGATCAATTGATCACTAACATTTTCTGGACAGATGCACACACTATTTGTGATTATAGACTTTTTGGAGACGTTATTTGTTTTGACACTACTTATTGTACAAATGAACTTGGTCGGCCATTTGCCCCATTCGTTGGAGTTAATCATCACAAACAAACAGTGGTGTTTGGTGCAACTTTACTCTATGAACAAACTATAAAATCGTTTAAATGGTTGTTTGAAACATTTCTTGGGCCAATGTCTGAAAAACAACAAAAAACAATTCTTACAGATCAATATGCAGCAATGGCTAAAGCAATAAGTGAAGTCTTTCCTGAAGCTCAACATTGACTATGTGTTTGGCATATTTTTCAAAATGCAGCTCAAAATTTAAGTCATGTGTTTCATAGATCAAACCAATTTGTTCATGACTTTAGCAATTGTGTGTATGATTATGAGGATGAAGATGATTGGTTGCTAGCATGGCAACAAATGTTGGACACTTGTAATCTTAAAGATAATAAGTGGTTGACAGATTTGTTTGAACTCCGAGAAAAATGGACAACGGTATATGGGAGACATACTTTTACAGCTGATATGAAAAGTACACAACGAATGAAAGCTCTATTTTTTTAAAACAAAGTTCTATTTTTAAAAATAAAGGAAGTAAAATCGGCAAAAAAAATATTTGAAAAAAAAAAGAGAAACGACAAGGGAAAAAAGGGGAGAGAGAAAATGTGAATAGGTAAAGCAAAAAGAAAAAAAACCTTGAAAAACAGAACATTTAACAATATTTATTATTTCAATAAGTAATCATAACTTAAAACCAATGAAATTATGACACGTGGCTGGGCTGCAAAAAATGGAGACAACACAACAAGCACCTAAGTTTTGCTCTTAACTAATAAACATCACTTTTCAAACAATTATATTAATTGTAGTGTAACATAATTGCACTGTATAATATCTTTTTATGTAATTCCCCAAATTTCCAAACTGAATCAGGTCGTTACTTAACTAAAACCAGTTAAATTAATTTTGAAAAACGGATGTAAAACAAAACAAATACTTTTATTTAATCAAAATAATCATTTAAAAAAAAGTCATCAAACAAATACTTAGTCAAAATAAAAAGAAATACCTAAACGAGATCCCTAAAATAATTTCCTAAATCAAATAAATACGACAAATAAAATAAAACATCTAAATAGTAAAGACGCCAGAATAAACGTAAAGCAGAAGCAAAAGGTCTCATGATCCTCTCCAATATGGTCACTGGTTCTTCTTGTTCCTCGCTGGTCCCTTCTTACCTTAGCCTGAAACACTACACATAAAGAATGAGCATAAAAATATACCCAGTAAGGGACCCACTACTGATCTCATTAGGTGACCATTAACTCTTTCTGTTAACTTGTACTTTATGACACATAGTAACACCCATACAACCCAATGCTAGGGTCGTCCTAACAACCTGGTGGAACCACATGCAAAATCAGTCATGTCGGAACAATACGCAACCCAGGCTTGTTAACCGACTCTGTCGGAACAATACACCACATAGGCTTGTTAACTGACTCTGTCAGAACAATACGCCAAACATGCTTGTTAACCGACTCTGTCAAAACAATACGCCAAACAGACTTGTTAACCGACTCTGTCAAAACAATACGCCAAACATGCTTGTTAACCGACTCTGTCAGAACAATACGCCACACAGGCTTGTTAACTGACTCTGTCGGAACAATACGTCACACAGGCTTGTTAACCGATCCTCGCGACATACGCCACACAGGCTTATCAACACGTCCCACTACAAAGTACATAAAGTTATTAGATAAAGTTAACGGACACCATATCCAACAAAACCAAGTCAACAAACATAGTGATCACAACAACAATTTAATCCTCATGTAACAGTTAACACAATTCAATAGAACGACAGGTCATGCATAATCCACACAAAAAGCTATACAAGAACCCGAAGTAAACACCACAACGTAAGAAACCAACCATCTTGCACACCTTATTCGCCAAAGGCATGGATTCAGTAGAAGTATCTCTTACCTCAACTTACAAAAATTCCATTAGCTCAAAGTAGCCTTCAATTGACCTAAACACACAAAACTTTTAATTAAAATTTCTCCCCATAAAGAATTATTAATTAATTCTAGCCTGCTTTCAAACTAACCAATCAAGACGAACACACCAATTAATTCGTGGGAAAACTCCTACGAATTAAATCCACAAAACTTCAACTTTAACCTACACATATAATTTAATTAACAAATTTTCCATAAAATTATTAATTGAATAACCACAAACTTTCAATTTGGTTCCATACCAAACTTACCAACGGGTCAAAGAAAACCAAGACGATACGTAGAGAAAAAATTCTAGAGTCGATTGCACCAGAAACACTCCAAATTGCCAAGATAAAACATCAAATAAATCTTTATTGGGTACCCTAAACCCAAATTAAATTCTCCCTAAACCATACCAAACACACCCACGAACAACAGTGGCAGCGGTGACAGAAAACAACACGAACAGCTCGCAGCTTAGGATGGCAGAGGCTTGGGTCGCGACTCGGCTGAATGATGAAGAGCAGGGCGCGCGGCTTGGGAAACAGACCTAGCACCTGAATGGAGCGTCAACCCAGCTCGGGAAGACGGCTTGCGCAGACCACGCGGCTTGGACGATAGCGCTGATCTGCAACGGCGGCGTCGCACAAGGTGGAGCTCCGGTGCAACGCGGCTTCACGACGAGGAGGCGACGTCGCTCGACTTGACGCGAAGCGGGGCGCGACCAATGACGCGAAGCGGGGCGCGACGCGAGCTGCTCGGCGTCGCTGAGCCTAGAGTGATGCGCCACAGTTGGAGGCGCGGTGTGGCTGACGACGAGGGCTGCTTCGGTGATGCACAATGAATGTGAGGGAGGGGCGGCGGCGGCTAGGGTTAAAGAATGAGGAAGATGATGAATAGAAGAAATCCTAATCATTTAATTTATAAGAAAAAGAAATAATGATAGTAATAATCAAATTAATATTATACTATTATATCTCTTTTTCCTTTTCTTCCAAACATCAAATCCAAGATTCTCTCTCCATAATTAAAACTCTTTCTTTTTCCTCATTTAACACCATTTTCCTCCCTCTTCATTTAAAACTCATATTTTCTCTCTCCAACCACATATAAAACAAAATTCATAATAATCCAAAAATTAAACCAAATTATGACCACACAAACATCCCAAATTAAAACCAACCAACAATTAACAAGATAATTGAATAATAAAATCAAGAATTACCTTAAAATTTGGGATGTTACATTTTACCTTTACCAAATAAAATTAGAATTTTAATAAAATATTTCACTTCCACTAACTTTCTTTTTATCCTAAAATGCCATAAACATTAATATTCAATTTCAATGTAATTAAATATTGATATAAAAAATTTAAAACAACCCCTAATATTTCGAATCTAAAATTCTTTTTAAATCTTGTTAAAAAAAATCTTTTAAAATTGCATATCTTCGTCTAAATATTGAATCTCACCTTTTTTCACAAAAAAAAAACAAAAAAAGAAAACTCATATCTTTATCAACCTGTCCGCAGGGATGAAGTGAGTAAGGGACAAGAATCGGTCACCAATAAAAGGGACGTCGTTATTCACCCGATGAACAAAACAGGGTACGAACTCATGACACATGATAAAAGTAGTTAACCTAAGAAGGGTGGATCTATACGCATGCAGTTTTGGTACCCCTTACTTCATTCACCGCGAACTGATTCTTAGAGCAAGGCAAGAGCTAAACTCCTAACCCTCATATTCAACTTCCAAAACTACGAATTAGACCCATGATTCAACTGATTCCACTGAGAACTAGACCTAAGAAAAGGCTTGCACTGGATGTTCTAACCCAAACTTACTTAATAGAGAATGAGACCGATGACTCTGACCTTTCCTCATTAGATTTTGTCTTTCTCCGACAACTTTTTCTAGTGTTTTGTTTTAATTCTAAAATTCGATATCTTCTAATCTATGTCTATAAGGGGCTGTTTGGGGCACAAAGTGGGTTATTATAGTCTGTGGGTTATAATAGTTTGTGTGTTATTATAGTCAGTGTTTGTGGTGCAGAGTATTATAGTCTGGGTTATAATAATTTGTGTTGGAGTGCAGAGTATTATAGTCTGGGTTATTATAGTGTGTTTGGGGTGCAGATTATTATAGTCCAAATTATAATATGTAAAATAAATATTCGTTATCTTAGATCATGTCTATTTTTTTGCATTATTATTTTTGTCATACATATATTTAGGTACATGAAATATCATTTTTGGAAAACATATTTCAAAATATCTTCCACCAATTTATACAAACTAGATTATTACTGAGATGCACATATTATTAAATTTTATAATATAGTATCTTTTATAGAAATCGATATGTGATTTTCCTGATATTTAGATTTTACTAGGTTTTGAAATAAAATTTCTTAGACTTTTGTCACTTTAACAAATTTGAAAAATATCATGATTTTTTAAAAAATATTATAATATGTTAACTTCAAATTGAAATAAACTAGTATTTGATTCTTGAATTCAATTTTTGGAAAATTACAATGTTTTTATCAAATTATATTTGAGGAATAAAAAAATCATAAAGTTTTGAATTTTTATTTTTATTTTTATTTGGCCATTAAGTTTTTTCCAGCATTTTAATTTTTAAGTGCAAAAAATAATTATAGATCTTCGAGCCAATTAAATTAACCAACGAAAAAAATGAAAAATGTTATTAAACTAAAAATAGAGATTTCTACACATATATCATAAATAAATATACTTAATCATATATATATATATAGATAGATAGATAGATAGATAGATAGATAGATAGATAGATAGATAGATAGATACAGATAGAGAGAGAGAGAGAGAGAAGCATTATCCCCTAAAATGAAGAAAAACAATTAGTTTAAAACAAAAAAGGAGAAAAAGATAGTTTTAAAAAGATAACTAAATACTAATAATAATTTAGAAAAACTTCAAAGAAAAAAAAATGACAAAAAATATTTGAAAAAATATTAATATAATTAAACTAAACTTTCATTAAGGTAGAAGAAAGATAATAAATAGAGAACCAAATGATTTTAAGACTTACATATTTTAACAAATTGGTGCGATAGTAGTTGTGTGTGCGCTAATAGCTAAATACTCTTTTTGTTTGACTATTTTATCGTTTTGGTATGCTTTAAGATGAGATTTTGATTTGGTAGTTTTGTCAACTTTTGTGGGATTTTATGGTTTAATTTAAAATTTTGGTTTTTATCTTGGTTGTTCAGAAAATTGTTGTAAGTTAAGAATTGAAAATGTTGGAACCAAAATCTTATATATGTTTCTTGGAATTTTTGAACATAGAATATAAGAAGAGCTATATATATAATCTATATTTTATTTATAACATATATAATATATATATTTAATATAACATATACATTATACATTACATATTATATACATAAATTTCTTTTTTTCTTTTTGTTGTTATTTGTAAGATAAATTTCTCATGAAACTTAAAAATGAATTAGCATGGACTTTCCAACCTAATATTTGTGTTTCTTTTTTGGTAGTTATCAGAATGCTATACTAAGAATTTTTAAAGAAAAAATGCATTTTTAGTCCTTGAGGTTTGAATTTCATGTCTATTCAATCCTAAAAGATTCAAAACATACATTTTGGTCCCTCACATTTGCAAAATACTTCTAAATGGTCGCTAACTTAACTTTAAGTTAACAAAATGCTTATTGTAGTGTTATGTGCTGATGTGGGTACTAGTCGTAACTGATGATGTGTGAAATATATTAGATTAGTTGGAAATTAGATTAAAATATAACTTAAAAAAAGTAATTTAAAATATTTAAAATCTTTAGAAAATCTATTAATTTGCCATAGCCCTACTTGAACTGTTAGCTTGTGACACAATTCTCCTCCACTAATTTTTATTCTTTCCAGCCTCATGTATTGATTGTCATCTCACATTGTTGACCTCCTCTATTAATCGTTATCTCACAATCACCTTAATGTGTTTGTCATCCACTGGTGGTCGTCATCTCTTGTTCTCTGCAACCTTCACTATAATCAGTTAGTCTTCTATGTTGTAGCACAGTTGCTTGCAACAATTTTTTTTCCTCACAATCTGCAATAATTATTGTGAAGTTTATAAATAAAAAAAATATTGACAGAATAATAATAATTGATTTTGTAAATAATGTATAATAATAAAAACACACGAGGCGTACAAGATTTATAAGTTTTAATTCTATTAGATTAATGGGATTTTATGTTTTCTAAAATTGATTTTATATCTTGGTGAATAGTACAAGAGGCCGAGCCGAGCAAGTTGAAAAATTGAAGAAGAAGGACTGAAGAGATTTTCTAAACCTATTAAATATTTTGTATCTTAAACTACAACAACTTGACCCAAACTTTGATTTTGTTCGATTAGTAGTTTTGCTCGAACCAATCCAAATGGTGTTTAATTTTAGGGGTCTCCCTAGCATTTATCTCACTCACACTTAGGTACCATCATTTACCCTCCCCCACCCCCGTTACCGTTTGTAGATACCATATTTTGTCTAACTTATTTTTTTTATCTTTTATTTTATTAATTTATATTCTCAATCCTCATATTCTCGTGTTATAATTTTTTCTTAACAAAAAAATAAATGAAAACTTAAAATTGATTGGAATTAAAAATCATTTTCTTGAAAAAGAAATAAAAAAATAATTAATGTCCCATTTTCTTATTCTCTCTCCACACTCCCCCATCACGTATTCTCTTTCCCTATTTTTACTGTAACCTCCCATTCTTCTCTCCACTTTTTCTCTCCACAATCGCACTTTCACATTTTCTACCTTTCACAACCAATTTTTTTCCTCTCTTCTCTCTTCCATGGGGACGTAATTGAGGATACTTGTAACATCCCAAATTTTTTAAGGTGATTTGTAATATTTTTATTATTAATTATCTTATTAAATGTTGGTAAAGTTGTAATTTTGGGATGTTTAAGTTGAGTTTAATTTTTGGGGTTAATTGCATTGGTGGTGGTTGGTTTGTTTGTGATTGGGGAAAAGAAAAGAGAATTTATGAGAAGAGAGAGAAAATTTGGATTAAAAGAGAGAATTAGTTTTAATTAGAAAAGAGAATGTTGAATTTTATTTTTGGAAAGAAATAAAATAGTATAAGTGATAATAATATTAGTTATATTATTATTATTATTTTATTTTATGCACATTGGGATTAGGGCAACTCATCTTCTCCAATCCTTCTCCTCTTGCAAAGAA
Source organism: Cucumis cinereus (assembly GCA_037974625.1). Lineage (NCBI taxonomy): Eukaryota > Viridiplantae > Streptophyta > Magnoliopsida > Cucurbitales > Cucurbitaceae > Cucumis > Cucumis cinereus. Next base: position 9,338,360 of record JBBPDJ010000023.1, on the reverse strand, counting down.
ACCTTAGTCGCCGTCGTCCAAGCCGTCCGCGCCAGCCGTCACCTCGCGTTGGCGCCTCTGCCCAAGCCAGCGTCCCCTAAACTCGCGTCGAGTAGCCCACCCAAACCACGCCGTCCACACGCCAGATTTGCTCTTCCCGCGCGCCCAGTCGCTCAATCTCCAACCACGAGCAGCCGTGCCTCTATCCACCAGCAGCCGCACAGCACGTCGGGCTCCACCCACAAGCCGCTTCTCTCCGTTTGCGAGCCTTACGTCGAGCCCAGCCGCCTAGCTCCATCTGCGACGCCAGATCCGCCCGCGCACGCCTCTCCATCCGAGCTAAACGTTGCGCGCCATCCATCTCGCGCCAGATCTGGAAGCCCAGCCGTTTTCCCCGCTCCGATTCGAAACCCACTACTCCACGCGCCAGATCTGGCACCGCCGTGACAAGTCGAGAAGTCCATTCCTCGCGTCAGATCTGCTCCAGCCGAGAAACCATCTAGCCGCGTCATTCGTCTCTTTCCCACGCATCCAGCCAAGCGTATCTAAAATCGTGCCGTGCCCGAGCCGACGCCGATCCACGAGCGACGCCTACTCCGCGAGCCAATTTTCACCTGCACGTGCCAGATCTACTTCCCACGAGTCTAGGCAAGCCGAGCTGAGCCGAGCCAAGTCGTGTTCTGTCATTTTTCGTCTCTGCTGCCACTGCTCGTTGTTGGTTTGTTGGTGAGTTTGGGTTTGGTTACTGAAGGGTTAGAATTTATATTTCCTTTGGAGAAGGTTTATTGATCGATTGTTCGTATTGTTTAGGGTCGATTGGAGGCTAGTTCGAGTAAGGAAAACTCTGAAACTTGAGGTAAGGAATACTTCTACTGAATCCATGCCTTTGGCGAATAAGGGCTGAAAGATGGTTATTTTGTCCATACTGTGGTGTTAACTTTAGGTTCTTGTATATTTGATGTTTGGATTATGCATGGCCTGTTATGAGTTGAATAGTGTTATCTGATGTATGAGAATTAAAATTGTTGTGATCTCTTTGTTTATTTGAATGGATTGTTGGATATGGTGTCTGTTAACTTTACCTAATGACTTGTACTTGGTGGTGGGACGGTGTGGCAAGCCTGTGTGGCGTTTTGTCACGAGAGTCGGTTAACAAGCCTGTGTGGCGTATTGTTCTGACAGAGTCAGTTAGCAAGCCTGTGTGGCGTATTGCACTGATAGGGCCAGTTAACAAGCCTGTGTGGCGTATTGTTCTGGCAGGGTCGGTTAGCAAGCTTGTGTGGCGTATTGCTTCGACATGACCGTTCCTACTAAACCAATTGACTGTGTGTCGTAAGTACGAGTTATTAGAGAGAGTTAACGGTCACCTAGTGAATTTAGTAGTGGGTTCCTTACTGTGTATTTTTATACTGATTCCTTTCTATGTTTTATTTCAGGTGAAGGTAAGAGTGGATCGACGAGAGGCAAGTGAACCCAGTGACCATATCAGGAGAGACCAAGAGACCTATTTTGCTTCCGCTTACGGTTTTTGGGCATTTGTTTTCTTTATGATTAAACTTTTGTTGGCTTTCTTTTATTTGTAACGATTTTGGTTAGAAAACTATTTTAGGGATCCCGTCTAGGTTCTTTTCTTATCTTTTCCATTATTTGATTGATTAAACGTTTGAAAACCTTTTATTATTTTATTTGGATTAAATTAAAGTATTTATTTTGTTTTGTCTTCGTCTTTTAAAAATGGATTAAATGATTTTTACTTAAGTAACAACTTTGGATTAAGGTTGAAAATTCGGGGCGTTACAATACTTTTTTTTTTCTTTTGGGGCTTCTCTTCTCAATTTCACTCGGACCACTTATCACTTTAACTCAAAAAAAAAAAAAAACCTAAAAAAATATTTTTTCCTTTTTAGGAAGTATAATTTTTCGTTTCTACAGAGGAGATGTGACTCAAAGCGAGGGAAGAAAAGTATCTTCTTCATTTTTTTCTCTAATTTTACTGTTCTTCATTTTGTTTCCTCTAATTTTAGAGTTCTTCATCCCTAGGAACCTCTTTAATTTCATCATGTTACTGTATTAGAAAATTGGGTGAAATTTTTAAAATTTTTTTCTCTTTCGTTTCGACAAAATCTTCTATTTCTTTTCTGTCCAAATCTCTTTCAATTTTTAAAGACAGAAAAAATACAAAATATTTTATTAAAATTTGTTACTTTGCAGCCCAAATCTCCCCCAATTTTTTTTAAAATAAATCTTCTTTTTCCTCCCCTCGTTCATTTTCTTCTTCGTGACCTCTAAATAAAACATTTTTTTCGATGGAAAATGATAAAAAAAAAGATTCTTCAATGAGAATGGTATCAAATGATGTGGAAACTTCTCCTTCGATTATCCTTAAACAAAATCAAATCTCATTTTAGTGGATAGAAAATTCAACATCTTTCCAATTTACAAATTACTCGCATTTGGGTTGTTTGAAATTATCTTTATGATTTTTTTTGGCTAAAATAAATAGATGAAATGTCTAACCGAAATTAAATTGAAAATTAATAGTATTTACATGAAAATTCTCCCATTGATAAACTATTTGTTAGAAAATAACATTAAAAAAATGGTATTTGGGTCTTATTATTAGATTTATTTTATGAAACCTATCTAATTTAAAATTCTAATTTCAAATCATTTTCATAAAATTAAAAATTTGAATTTCAAAAATATCAGTAATAATTATTTTATTGCAAAATAGGTCTGAGTAGTGTCTTTTTATGGTTTTTGGCTAAAATTCTATAAATACATGAAACACCTCACTACAATTAAATTTGAGAATTAGTATTAGTAGTGTTTACATGAAAATTCTCCAGTTGATAAATATATTTTTAGAAAAGTACTTAAAAAAGTAGTATTTGAGTTTTATTATTAAAAATGAGAGTGAGTAGTGTTCTTTTTCGAAATTTAGTGATTTCTTAAATACATAAAATTTCTCGTTCAAACACCAACGACAGAGATTTAAAACATCAATGTTTGATGTTATAATCTTTTTGGGTGTAGAAAATTTATTTTGGATTCCTAAAATAATTTTTCATCTTTTTAATGGCTCTGATGTCATTCATAATTATTAGTTCATACCTTATTTTTAAAATGTGAACTAGTAACATGAACATTTAAAAATAAAGCAAAATAAAATTTTGTGGACCTTACTATTTTTTTAAAAATTGAATAATAATAGATGAAATTTGGTAACCGTTTTCACGGGGTTGTAGGGTGCCAACACATTTTCTATACACAAATGAGTTCTAAACTCATCTTTGAATTTACGTAGAGCAATCCTTTTAAAATTAGGGTGACCAATCACGCTTTATGATGATTGGTGGCGACTTCAAAAATTGTCTATTTTAAGTGACCCTTAAAAGAAGACGTCGGCAGCTCCGCGTCGCGATCACGTTGCAACAACTTGATAACTCCACTGGGGACCACCTTAAGAGAGTCAAGCCATTATATTTAGTCTATTATTATTATGTGATAATTTGTTTGTCCATTTTATTGTTTTCTTATATGTGATTCATGGTAAATATTTTGGTACTATTTTCTTTTTGCAATTTTATTTTGCATACAATCATGCATTTACACATATTCACAAGCCCTCTACACGGGCTACTATCCTATAGGATTAGAATTGATAATAAAGTAGTGTTGACCTTCGAGGGGCTCTAGCTTTCGTGCAGGCACATAAAAAATTATCGCTCAAGTTGACTTCTTTGTTATTCTTTTGGCATTGGAGTTAATTTGGGGACCTTTTCATTTTCTAGGATTGTTAGAACTTAACTTTACACTATCAGACATCCTAGAGAGATAAAAGATTAAAATCATGGCAAAATAAAGAAGATGAAGATGAAATGTTGACAAGAGAAAACCCTACATTTCATATATATATTTCTCACACTATTATGATGAATGGAGACTACAAATATATATAGAAAGGTTGGGATGAAAAACTCTTGCCCTACTCACACACAACAACATTTTCCACACATTTTATAACCTAGCCCTTATAAAATGGGCTTTATACAAAAGAATGATTAAAGAATAAATTGGACTTAATGGACTTTTTAATGGGCTGTCTTAACACCCCCTGCAAACCGATGACAGCGGCATCAACGATCGTGAACTTTCTTTTGAATTTGTGAAAATTTGTTGCTGACAACGGTTTGGTGAGGACTAGCGATCTGTTCAGTAGCGAGAAGATGTCGGACTTCAATTTTCCGTTGAAATACCAAGTCACGAACATAGTAGATATCAATCTCAACATGCTTTGTTTTGGAGTGTAGAATAGGATTAACACTCAAATGAACTGCACTTAAGTTATCACACCACAAAACAGGAGGATGAGATAGAACGATATTAAAATTAGTTAAAAGAGAACAAATCCATACCATTTCAGTAGCCACAAGAGCAAGACAACGATACTCAGCTTCAGTGCTTGAACGAGAAATAATAGATTGTTTCTTGGAACCCCAAGAAACTAAGTTTCCACCAAAATAAACACAGAAGCCAGAGGTGGATTTTCTGTCATCGGGATCGGAAGCCCAGTCAGCATCAGCAAAACCATACACATTAAGATGATTTGACCGTTGAAGCCATAAGCCATGAGAGAAGACTCCCTTGAGGTATCTTAAAATCCGTTTCACCATTTGCCAATGTAAATTAGTGGGAGAGTGCATAAAATGACAGGCTTTACTAACACTAAAGGAGATTTCAGGATGTGTGAAAGTGGCATATTGTAGAGCACCAACAACACTTCTATACAAGAAAGGATCATTAAAGGGCTCTCCCTGATGAGCCGATAAGAGTGGGCCACTGATCATTGGAGTAGCAATTGGCTTGGCTTCAACCATCTTCGTTCTATGGAGTAAATCTAAAATATACTTGGATTGAGAAAGAAACATACCTCCATTTTCTGGATAAGAAACTTCAATGCCAAGAAAATAGCTGAGATGACCAAGGTCCTTTAAAGCAAAGGTTGAATTCAGAGATGTAACTAAGTCATCCAAAACGGTAGGTGAGCTACTCAGTACAATGATATCATCAACATAAACAATATATAACAACAGACAGTAGATGTAGTTTTCATAAGTAGAGATGTGTCAGCTTGAGAAGTGTGAAACCCAAGAGAGTGTAAATAAGAACTTAACCTTTCGTACCAAGCACGAGGGGCTTGTTTGAGACCATATAAGGCTTTCTTAAGGTGACATACCATTGGGGAAATAGAAGGCATATGAAAACCCGAGGGCTGTTCCATGTAAACAGATTCATGTAGGCAACCATGAAGAAATGCATTGTTTACATCAAGCTGACGAATTGACCAACCCTTCATGAGAGCAAGAGTCAGAAGAACTCTAATGGTAACAGTTTTGACAACTGGACTAAACGTCTCAGTGTAATCAATATTGGGTGTTTGATGAAAACCTTTTGCTACTAGGCGAGCCTTGTAACGAGCAATAGAACCATCCGAGTTTCGTTTTATTTTAAAAACCCATTTGCACCCAATCTTTTTGTTAACAGGTTTGGAAACTAAGGTCCAAGTGTTGTTTTTCATCAGTGCATTGTATTCATCTTCCATGGCTCGCTTTCAATGAGGATGTTTAAGAGCTTCTTTAACATCACACGGCTCATGTTGCATATAATCAACTAAATATGCCTTAGGTTTAAAAATGCCACATTTACCTCGAGTTATCATAGGGTGAGCATTAACAGCATGAGTATCAACAACAGGGGAAGATGACTGTGGTGTATGTGGGTCATTATGTTCCTGTAAATCCGCAAGAGAACCTGTAGCTACAGGAGACACATCAGTAGAATTTGGAATCTCAGAGTTAGTAGTAATTGGAACAGAGTTTTGCAAATTTTCATTATGGTCCTCAGGAATGGGTGCAAGAATGGAAGAGATAGGAGGAAGAGAAACGTTCGACGAAGTGGAGGGAGGGGAGATGGAGATGGAATTGTAAGGAAAGGCTAATTCATCAAACACACGTGCCGAGAAATATAGAGACGACCAGTGGAAGAAAAACATTTGTACCCTTTATGAGAAGTACTATAACCAATAAAGATGCAAGGACTAGACCGAGGAGACAGTTTGTGAGACTGGAATGGGCGTAAATTAGGAAAACATTCACATTCAAACACTCGTAGTGAAAAATAGTTGGGTGTGAGGCCAAACAACTTTTCCAAGGGACTAATATGATTAAGAACTGGAGTAGGAAGTCTGTTTATGAGATAGACAGCAGTGGCAAAAGCTTCATCCCAAAAAGTAAGAGGTAAAGAAGCTTGTGACAAATGAGTTCGACCCATGTCGACAATGTGTCGATGTTTTCGTTTAATTAAACCATTTTGTTGGGATGTGTGAGGACAAGTTAAGCGATGTTCAATACCATGTTGAGATAAAAAAGGTATAAAAGGTTTAAATTCACCACCACCATCAGTTTGTAAACGTAAGATGCGAGATCCTAATAGGTTTTCCACCAGTGTTTTAAATTTTTGAAAAGTCGAAAAAGCCTCTGACTTGCACTGAAGAAAGAAAATCCATGTGTATCGACTATAAACATCCAAAAAGCTAATATAGTAACGAAAACCATTTCGAGACAAATGATGAGCAGGACCCCACAGATCACAAACAATCAATTGAAGTGGTTGAGTGTATTGAGACTGTGAAGATTGGAAAGGAAGAGCATGAGTTTTACCCAACACACAAGCATCACAAAACTGTAATTTATTTATATTCACAGCGGGATATTTGGACTTTTGAAGCACAGTTTTAATAATAGAAACATTGGGATGTCCTAGACGCCTATGCCATATATCAACATGATGGTGACTAAAAAAGGTAGAAACAGGAGATATAGTGGAGCTAATACTCAATACTTGAGAGGAACATGACTGAGACACATTCTTCGTGGGACAAGTATGAGAGGGAGTGATGTTGAAACGGTAAAGGCCTTCATGGAGCAGCCCTTGGAGAAGGGTTTGGCCAGTTTGACGATCCTTCACATAACAAGAAGATGGGTGAAATTCAAATAAGACATCATTATCCTTTGCAAATTGCGAGACACTAATTAAGTTCTTGGTTATAGTGGGAACATGATCTAAATTATTTAAGATCAATGATCGATTTGAAACAGTAGATGGAAAAGAAGAAGAACCATAGTGATGAATTTGCAAACCTGAGCCATTTGCTACATATATCTGATTTCTGCCTCCATACTCAGATCCCGTAGATATTTGAAGTTATTAGTAAGGTGATGTGTAGCGCCAAAATCAGGGTACCAATTGCTATCCATATTCAAATCAGGAGATGCAACCATAGCTGTCATTGGAAGAAAACCAGAAGGATTAGTAGGCATTGGAGAAGAACCAGAGGAATAACCTGAATGAGCAGATGCCGGACGATGAGGTAAGTAACGACTGAAGCAACGATCAGCAGTATGTCCAAACTTTGTGCAGATTTGACATTGAGGTTTGTTTCTATTGAAACGACCACAACGATTAGATCGACCACCACCACGTCCTCGCTGGTTATTATTATGAGGATTATGTTGCTTAATCGAGTGATCAGTGTCCTTTTCCGATCCTTGAGTAGCCAAGTTTGCCGACGGTAAAGAACTTTTTGTGCTGATTTTACTTTCAATGCGGGATTCTTGAGTAAGCAATAAAGATGTAACATCTTGTATAGAAGGTAAATCAGTACGAGCAGAAATTACAGATATCATAGATTCATATTCAGATCCTAAACAAGCAAGAATATATAGAATATGATCATCAGGGGATACAGGTTTACCTACTGAAGCCAAGGCATCCACACACTGATGGATTTTCATGAAGAATTCTTTTAAAGGCATGACCCCTTTCTTTATGTTGTGAAGTTTATTTTTAAACTGCATCGCTTGAGCAAGACAACGGGCAGAATATATACCATGAAGTTTGGCCCATATTTCTTTTCTGGAGTTGCAATTGAGCATTTGGTTAAGTATATCTTCATTCATCGAACCGAGTAACCATGAAGAAATTAGACGATCATGACGTTTCCACTTTTTAAATTCTGGATTTGGGAGTGGAAGATGCTGTGATGAGGATCCAGAGACAGCTGGAGGAGTTTCAACCGTATGGGTGAGTAGCGGAGGGGATGCGAAAGATCAAGATCAATATATTTTTCCAAATCATAGCCCTCCAGTGCGGTAACAACCTGAAATTTCCATAGGAGAAAATTTTCATCGTTGAGCTTCACAATAGAAATTTTATTCCCTACGCTGAACATGGCGGAGATGGATGAAGAACTGTCACCGATACTCTCTATGCCCACAGTCGACGATCGAATACTCATCTTGCGACAAAATCTAGATATCAGTCAGAATATAATAGGGAATAACCTCTGTTGTTGTTCGACGGAGAACCAAAGAAAAAAAAGCAATTTCTGACCGACGGGTGAAACCCAGCAGGTCGAAAACTACAGAGCCGGACGAGAGAACGCACAACCACAAAACGAAGATGGGTGAACGTTGTGTGCCGGAACGGACGGGTCTGGTGTGCCGGATCTTGCAAAGCCGAAGCAGACGAGTCTGAGGGGATTGGTGAAGGATGAGAGAAACGCGGCAGTGGGAGAAGGATTCGGAAACAAAAAAAAATTAAAAGAAATTAAAGGCCCTTGTCGTTTGACAGGGCTCTGATACCAAGATAAAAGATTAAAATCATGGCAAAATAAAGAAGATGAAGATGAAATGTTGACAAGAGAAAACCCTACATTTCATATATATATTTCTCACACTATTATGATGAATGGAGACTACAAATATATATAGAAAGGTTGGGATGAAAAACTCTTGCCCTACTCACACACAACAACATTTTCCACACATTTTATAACCTAGCCCTTATAAAATGGGCTTTATACAAAAGAATGATTAAAGAATAAATTGGACTTAATGGGCTTTTTAATGGGCTTTTTAATGGGCTGTCTTAACATAGAGCTAGCCAATAATTATCAAAAGTTTGAACATTGATACCAATTTTGTTGATATTACATGTTTTTTTTATGTTATCTTATTCATATTACATATGCGTTTATTTCCTTCATGTAGTCAAAGTTCAAGGTGCACATTCTAAATTCATTGTAAATATTTTGTTTGATTTGTTATTTTTGTTTTCATTTAATCCTTAAGTTCATTAACCATTCATATGTTCTTCTGGACCAATGGTTTTTAATTTCATATGTTATATCATCTCATAATCTCATGTAACATTTATTTATATATAAATTCATTTCATATCTCATGCAAAATCACATTTTTTCCTTTTCATTTTTATGACGTTTATTCACCAATAATTGAATAGTGTCATTTTACTCATATTTTTGTTTATCTTCAAACTATCTACTTTTCATGCAAAAATTATTAAAAAAAAAACACATAAAACACATCTTCCTTACTTTTCATGTTATGCATTTGAACATTTTGCACATAAGTTCATTAATTTTAGCATTTCATACATGACACTTGATTTTTCATAATTTATTTTTTTAGCATTATTTAGATTGGTACAAAAAATAAAAAATAAATCTTCCAAAAAGTAAAATAAAAATTAGTTGCATTCATGTGTATGCATGAAATTTCATTGTCTTGTACCTCATTAAGTTTTAATTTTTCATTTTATCATTTTTAGCTTATGCATTCATAATTACGTCCTGCATACAACCAATATTGTTCTTTTGGTCTTCACATAGATTAAGTTCGAAAATACCAAAATACAAAAGAAAAAAAAAAAATAGTTGCGTCCATGTAATGCATCAAACATGTTTGAAATAATAATTTAGGCATAGAACCATGTTTTTTTTCTTTCTGCATCATGCATTATTTTCATAAATTGACAAGAATTTCAATTAATTTAACTCACCCTCATTTGACTTGATATACATTTTTTTTATCAAATTGCATGCATCATAAGAAAAATGTTCATACATTTTTATTTTCAAAGTAATTAATACCAGCCTAGGAATTTTAGATTTCTTGTTTGTTGCATTTACGACATTCACTAATGGTTTCATCCATCATATGGTCCACAAAGTCAGCTCCATGCATCACATCTACATGCATTGAAATAATTTTATACTTTGGGATAAATATTAGGATTTTATTTTTTCCAATCATTTTGTGATCCTATGGTTTGCCAAGTTATTGAATACATCATAGGAAAATGTTCATGCATTTTTTTTTCAAATAACTTCAAAGCATACTAGCCTAGGGATATTATGTTACTTTTTAGTGCATCCATTTCACTCATTAATGGTTTCAAGCATTATATGTTCCATAATGTCAGTTCCATGCACTACATTTACATGCATTAACATAATTTCTCATTTGGGATAAATACCATTTTTTTCTTCCATCATCTTGTGATCCTAGTCCACCAGGATTTTACATGTTCTCTTATTTTCTTGACAATGATTTATAACATACAAAATATTGGAAAAAAAATGAACAAAATTTTTCTCCATAATTTTGTAAAAATAAGTTATTTTGTTTATTATCACAATTCTTGTTAATTAAGATGTTAACTAGAGCCATTAACAAATAGAATGGGTCATTGTGTAAGGAGCAAGCAACAAAAAAAAAAAAAGAAAGAAAGAAATAGAAAAGGAAAAGGAAAAGAAAAATGATGAAAACAAGAAAGAAAAAAAGTTGAAAAAAAAAGTCTTATGAACGCTTTCATTTATGTGGAAAAAGTGATAAACTTTGCAAGGTCTCAACCATTTTTCAGACATCTCTGTACATATCTTATTATGCCACATTTCAAGCTACCTTAGTTTAGTTGATTTATAATATGTTTGCCATGTTATTATACTACCAGTCGATGGATAAGTCTATACACTGGGGCAAACTATATGTTTTTTATCCCTATTGTGCAACTTTAAAGCCAAATCCTTGTAATTGCTCACCTTTTCTAATAGTAGGAAGGCTTGGAAAAGTAATGAAAGTTGAACTTTGTAAGTTTGATCTCTCCCTAGCTCAATACTTGCAATTTTGTTACACAGTCCAGTATCTTAGCTTTATGTCATTGAATTCTCGTCCAAAATGCCTCCCTCACATCCTTTTCTTATATCCTAATATATCATTTCTCTTTCTTTTTTCTCGACAAATTTTGAATAATGATTTTAAGGATTGGAGATGTAGTAACTTGAGAGATAAGCTTATATCCTTGTCTATTTCAATGAGTTGCTCAAGATACAACTTTATCAAGATTTAGTGGAGCATTGAGCACAGACGGGTGCCTTCCAGCAGATGTTAAAATGGATCTTAAAGTTACCCAAGATACAACTTTATTAAGATTTAGTGGCATATATATGTTCAATTCTTTATACGATTACATCCTAATTTAATTTGTTATATGGTTGTGTTGGCAAAAAGAGAAGTGGCAAAAAAAAAAAAAAAAACTCAAAAGAGAAAAGGAGAAAGAACCCAAAATTGGAAGAAAAGAAACAAAAAAGAAGCAAGAATGAGTAAGCCATGACAACACTCATATTGGAACTAGAGCAATCAATGTAAATAATCTGATCATATTTTGATTTATAAATCAAAGTTGCACAAGATTCATCAGCGTAGAGCAAGGTTGTAATACAAGCTAAGATTCATCACATCGATGCAAAGACAAGCCTGCAAAGTACTTAATGTTTTACAAAAGATGCCATAAACTGGGGCAAAATAACAACGAGAGATTCATCAAACTAAAAGAAATCATCAAATTGGAAAAGTCATCAAACTCATTGGGTAAAGTTGTCATCTGCATCATTGTACAAAATGATCCCATAAACTGGGACAAAGTAGCAATGAGAGACTCATCAAATTGAAAGAAATCATCAAATTGGAAAAGTCTTCAAGCTCATTGGGAAAAGTTGTCATCTGCATTGTCGCACAAAATGATTCCACAAACTGGGGCAAGATATCAACTCGAGATTCATCAAATTAAAAAAAAAACCAACAAATTGTCAAAGTCATCAAGCTCATTGGGTAAAGTTGTCATCTGCATTGTTGTACAAAAGAATCTCATAAACAAGGGCAAGATATCAACTAGAGATTCATCAAATTGAAAAAATCATCAAATCATCAAAGTCATCAAGCTCATTGGGTAAAGTGGTCATTTGCATAGTCGCACAAAATATTCCACAAAATGGGGCAAGATATCAACTAGAGATTCATCAAATCGTCAAAGTCATCAAGCTCATTGGATAAACTTGTAATATGCATTATTGTGTAGAAGGTTCCACAAATTGGGGCAAACAATAAAGTTAGTTGTCAATCTTTTTGTCAGCAGATCAAGGAAAATGCTTGAAAGCAAAAAAAAAAAAAAAAAAAAGAAGAAGAAGAAGAAGAAGAAAAATCTCACATTCAAGACAATATAAGCTTAATAGAGTTGCGCTTTCGAAGACTAGATTGGAATTTTTGCACCAAAGTTTGTCTTGAGCTTAGATAAGTTGATGAGATATACATATAAGATCTTAAGAAACAACGAGCTACCCTTAGAACTATTATCCAAATGGCAATTAAAGTCATTTTTTCCTTCAATTTCTTTCACCCATTAAACAAATTATTCTCTTATTGTTTAGGAGATTTATTCTTAAGCTTCATTAAATACAAGCTTTTTTGCTTTCTTATTTTTTAACTCTGTCATCTACCAAAGAATTTTCATTCAAAGAAAACCCTAAAACTTTAATTATTAAAAACCTACTTTAAACAACCTAAAGGCAAGGCTTAAATAGCCTCCAATAAACCCTAATTCAATGGAAAAATACTAAATTATCTATTTTTTAAAAAGTTATTAAAAAAAGATAAAAAAATACAAAAATAAAATTGAAAAAGAGAAAAATTAAAAATTATTTAAAATACATCATAATTATTAAATAAAGCCTAATTAATAATTTAATGCTTGTGTGGATCATATCATCC
>JBBPDJ010000023.1:9300988-9325310 GCA_037974625.1 Cucumis cinereus | reverse complement strand
TAATTAATTTAATTTAATTTTAGTTTAATTAAAATTAAATTAAAATTAAATAACTCCCATTGGGAGTTATTTTTTGGAAAACGTGGGATCCCAGTTTCTCTCTAACCTCTCCTTCTTCAGACCTCCCCTTCTTCCTTCTGAAGAAGGGGAAGAGCGTTCTGCGTAATTTGATAACCTAGGATTTGCAGAGAGTTTGGAGAAGAAGAAAAGAAAAACCTCTCTTCTTTTATTTTTCTAAAAAAAAATTCCCACAGAAAAATCCAAATTCGTTCCCACAATCCAAAACCTCAATCACTCAGAGGATAAGAGAGGTTCCAACTAGTGTGGCTACAATTTGGAGTTTTGTAGATTTCTGAGACTGCACCTAAAGTAAGTTGATTTTTTCCTCTGCAATTTTATCTAAAAAACATGCTTAGCCTATTTATTTTAGTAAATAGTTTCTGCATTTTTTTCCTATGTATGGTATTTTATTTTTTCAAAATAAAATTAAGAATGATTATGTATTTCTTCCGCTGCAATGAGTTTTTATTCCATCATTGTCAACTGTTGTTCGATGAACATTGTTGCCAACTCGTTGACCGTTTTTCAATGACGTTGCTTGTCGAATTTCATCGACCATTTTTTGATGACCATTGTCGGTCAACTTTTGTCGATCATTGCCAAGCGACTTTCGTCGACCATTTTTTATAGTAGTTGTTGGCCAACTATTGACAACTATTTTCGATGATCGTTGTCAACCAACCTTTGTCAACTGTTGTTTGATGACCATCGTCGGTTAACTTTCGGTGATCCTTGTTTGTCGACTTTTGTCTATCACTTTTCAGTGATCGTTGTCGGCATACTTTCATCCACCGTTTTTTGGTGATCGTTGACGGTTAACTTTTGTCAATCGTTTTTCGGTGACCGTTACCGGTCAACCCAGCAACCATTTTTCAATGACCGCCATCGACTAACTTTCAGTGAACGTTGTTGCCAACCTCGAGTTATTGTTTTAGAGTGAATGTTGTCAACCACCTCCGATCACCATCCTCTATGATCGTTAGCCAACTTTTATCATAACCTCTCAAACAACTTTTATTATAATTTAAAATTAAAAGAACATTTTTAGTATATAACAAATCCAACAAATTTTTACCTAAAAACACTTTCGAAAATAAAAATACTTTTGGAAAAAAGTTGCCAAACACATATTGTTTTTATTTTAAGGGGTTTTTAGAAAAGAGTGTTTAAATAGAAATGCATTTTTAAAAACATTTTTTTTCTGAAGTGATTCCAATAAGACTCATAACATAAATACCTAGTACATTCATTTTTTAGGCAAGTACATTCAATCTAATCACATTAAAATATCATAAATATTAAGGGGGTGTTTGGGGTAAGAAGTGAGTTATTATAGTCCTAGGTTAGTTGAGTTATAATAGTTTGTGTTTGGAGGGTAGATTATTTTAGTTTGAGTTATAATAGAATGTGTTTGTGGTATAAGTTATTTTAGTTTGAAAAGAAAATAGTGAACAAATAATAAAAAAAATGTCAAATAAAAACTATAGCAAATAGTAAATACGCTAGAGGGGGTTATTATAGTTCGGCATAACTGCCCAAACGTCCCCTAAATATTTTAATTTTAATTGAGTTATTTTGAAACTTCAAAGAATGTATTTTCTTTTGAAATTATTCAAACTTTAGATAATTCATTTCATTTGTTTAGTCACAAAAATAAAGCACTATCAGAACAACATTGTTAATTGTTTAATTTAAAAATAAGTTATTTTGGAACAAATTTAAGTTCGAATAGTTTTTGAGACATTTTTAAAGTACATTTCAAAGAATTTTTATCAAAAATATTTGAATAAACAAATCCATACCTATGCTAATTAAGAAAACAAAATAATTCAAATCTAACTTATAAGGGTATCAAACGACAAAGTACACAAAAAAAAAATTGAACTATCAATCCTACCCTCTTAAATACACGACTAACATGACTTCACTTCGTTGTTAAGAATCAATTCAACTATGAAGAACTCACATTTCTAAGTCTAAGTTGAAACAAAGATTCTTTTTTTCATTTACTATTTTGGACTTCTTCTTTCTTTTATATATCATTCTTCTTTATTTTCATCATATAATTAAAATAAATATTATCAATTCATATATATACTGTTATTATTTTGTCACCAACATATTTATATTCAAATTTAAATTAATATTTATTTTATAAAAAATTAAATTATTATATATTATGTTAATGGGAAGCAAAAAAATACATTTTTCAAAGTCTTCAAAGATATCTACAAAACATACAAAACAAACATATAGTTAAATCTATAATGTTGAACATCTAAAAGACAAACAAATCCTAATTAAAACTTTAGTTTGATTTGATTTTGATTTATGGTATTAAAAAAAGAGCATACTTTTTTTTTAATTATTATTTTTCCTTGGTAACTTTTCTCTTGAAAAATCAAATTGGAAAATATTATTACAACTAACCAAGAAATCAAACACCACAAAGGCTTCAACTTTCAATTTCAAACACATTTGAATTTCAAAAAATAAGGAATAATAATAAAAATAATAATAAAAAAAGGATGGGTGGTAAGTGAGTAGTCCACCATCCAAAAGGCCCCAAAAAGAGTAGAGTTGTCATTTGCAGTTCACTTACTGTTCAAGTTACTCATTTTCAATCCAAACCCTAACAGCAAAATAAATATAAAAAAAAACATAAGATAAAATGGCATAAAGTCCTAATCTTTCTTTAATCTTCAACTTGAATTTCAATGACCCACTTCAAGAAATCAATCAAAGACAAAAACCCACAAAGTAAAGTAGAAAATTTCAATCTCCAAGCAATTCTGTGACGATTTTTCACAATTAACATCTTTCATATTCATCGCACTCTTATTATTTACACACACCCACATTCAAATTTCACTCCCTACTTCCTCTTCTCTTCTCACTCCACCGCAATAATGGCCGCACCCAACTCGGACTACAGCCGGAATGGCCCTTGACCCACTTCTCCGGCATTGTTCCCGATGGGGAAAAACGACGGAGAACAGCCACTGCCGTCCGCCATCGACTCCAGGCCATCCGGTCTGGTTGCCGATGGTGTATGCTGTTGTGGGTGCGTTTCGATTCGAACACTCATTGGCTTCAGATGCATCTTCATTCTCCTATTATCCGTTGCGTTGTTTGTTTCTGCTGTTTTTTGGCTGCCCCCCTTTCTCCATTATGCAGATCAAAAGGATCTGGGTCTCAATCCGTCGTATCGAGGTGGGATTCTTCATCGATTTCTGATATCTTTTGGGGGGTTTTAATGGTTCCTTGATCGCTGTTTCTTTTGTGGGGTAAATAGATCTGGGAATTGTTTTGAGAATCTGGTTTGGATTTTTGAGATTTTGTTGCTTGTGTTTCTGCTGATTGTGTGTGGTTCTGTGGCTGAGGAAAATGAGGGTTATTAGAAGGATTCAGATTGGTTTGTTTGATGGATTTGACTAATTTTGATCTGGAGTTTGTTGAGTTTTTTATGGCGTTCTTCCTAAAGGTTTGCCTGTAGAATCGTTTTGGTTTGGGGTAGTGAGAAGTAGAAAAAATCAATAGTAGTTTTGCGTAACGGAAGGCCCTGATTTTCAGGCTTTGATTATCATATTTCCTAATTAAACATGGGGCAGCTCATTGGAGGTTGTACTAGGATTGTCCAAGAATCAGTTATGCTTGTTATCTTTTACATAATTAAATTAATTACATGTCTTCATCATTAGTGAGAAATTTTACTCAAGAGGACATCTGTACCTTCCTTTATCCCCCCTCTAAAAAAAACAAGAAGGAAGAAGTATAGAGAGCATGGATTGCTTGTTTCAACCAAAAAACTTGGCTTATTGGCTTAAGTAAATAGAGAAAAATCTAACGTTTAAAATTTGTTCATATGTATGTGTATATATAACGTTTGAGTTCAACAAATATGGGTGGAGATTTGAAACTCCAAGCTCAAGGATGGGAAGTGGTACCTAAACCAGTGAACTCTTATGTTGGCTAAAACTTGTATAATTGACCTTCGTCATTTGTCAAAACTTGGATAAACATATAATTATTCAATAATCAATCCCTTTTTTCTTTTACTGATTGGATGTTTGTACTGCTACCCACTTCTTAAACTTTATGTACTTGTGGAAATGCTAAGATTTTTTCTCTTTTGTTTTTTTGAATATAATCATTTACTTCAATCGACTAAGGCACATTGCTGTCATATACCTCTTCCCTTCAAAAGTTCTGCCTTAGATTTGAGAAGCCTCGCCATTCAAACAAGAAATAGGAAGAAAGGAATTTCTCTAAACTGCCTGCACCATTCATACGCAGCTGGAGTGCAATGTATATTAAGCTTATGATTGGTTCGGCTTTTGTTTAGTGTAACGTTAGATATTTGTATTTGAAATAGATCATCCATTTTATGAACCAACTTTGCGAGTTACCTATGAATCTGTGACATGCTCCTCTCCTTGGATATTGGTTAGATTTGTAGGGCCATAGGGTTAAAAGGTTGTTTTATAATGATGCATGGAGATTCTTCTTTGCCTTTGGTTTGAACTGATCTGTAGACTGTAGAAAGGGTTTTGAGTTCAAGGAGTTTGGATCTGGCTTGTCTCAGCTTTTTAGTGCAGCTCCTTGTCCAAATACTTTGGTTTGGACTGATCTGTAGACTTTTTTTTTTTTTTTTTTTTTTCCGAGAAACAAGCCTTCAAGATATCATCATTGTTAGAACTGATCTGTAGACTGTAGAAAGGGTTTTGAGTTTAAAGAGTTTGGATTTGGCTTGTCTCAGCTTTTTAGTACAACTCCTTATCCAAGTACTTCCACAATTCAAGAGCCTCATTGTGGTCTTCTTTTCGGTTATGGTGGATTTCTTATCTTCCCCTCCCTTTTTGTCAACGGAATAAATTGTTTTTTGCATAACGATTCAGAACAGTGTTTTGGTTTTTTTTTCCAAATGATCTCTTTTGGCTGTTGAGTTGCATATATCAATTCGAAATCAAGCACGAGTTATATGGCTAGTTCACTTTTTTTAGTCACAATACATTCAGGGGAACTATGGTTACAAGTTTCAATCATCACATGTCTAGTTATATGGCTAACTCATAAACTAGTTTTAAGTTGATTTCAGTAGATCTATGTAAGCAATGATGTTATATGATATCCATCTGGGTAGAATGTTACCTAGTATTCATGTGTTGAATCAAGGTATTGATTCCAAAATCCCAGATGGTGGAAAATTGCAAGTTTTTTGAGGTCAGTACATGCATTGGTGCAACAGTTTCTTGACTTGTGGGTGGTTGGGTGTATCATTTTTTTAGTTGCTCTTGTTTTTGTTGACGTCTTCAGCATTGTTTTTATGACCATAATAGTAGCAAAAGTAGTATGTTGACTTCTTAAAATTATTTGGCATCACAAAACCGTTTTATCTGGTGTTATAGTTAGAGCAATTGTAATTGACATTGTAGTGTCTAAAGATTATCCTTTCATCTCGAAGACTTAACATACTACGTGTGTGCAGCAAGAATTTATATTAACGATGAAAGTCAAGATAAATTCTTTAACAAGAACCAAAATGGCTCTATATATCATCTCTAACTAATTTCTGTTTCCAGGTCATGATATTGTAGCAACATTTAATGTTGAGAGATCGGTGTCTTTGCTGGAAGACAATTTTGAGCAACTCCGAACCGACATTTTTGAAGAGTTTCCCATACCTTCTATCGAAGTATCTACTCTTTTTCATTCTCATGGATTGTGCACTGTATATGTTTAATGTACATTGATTCGATGCTCTTTCAAATCAGGTGGATATACTATCTCTAGAACCATTGTCTGGATCAAACCGTACAAAAGTTGTGTTCAGCCTCGATCCAGATACCGATGATTTGGAAATCTCGTCAACGTATCTAAGTTTAATCAGGTCAATCATTACAAGTCTAGTAACAAATCAGTTCCTCAGCATTACCAAATCCACATTCGGGGAGGCCTATTCGTTTGAAGTGCTGAAATTCCCTGGAGGAATAACGATAATCCCGCCACAGAGTGCATTTCTTTTGCAAAAAGTGCAAATTCTTTTCAACTTTACATTGAACTTCTCTATTCATCAAATTCAAGTACATTTCAGCGAACTGACCAGCCAACTGGAGGCGGGATTACGACTAGCTCCATATGAGGTTTGGTGTCTCTAGATGCTCATTCCATTTTTGATGCATTGATTTGATTGGATGAATTTAGGTTTCCTATGAATAATGTTTTTGTTTTTCATTTTCTAACTTTAAAAATAAGATTGTTAGTATCAAGACCTTAATTTATCTCCCACGAGTATACTAGCTACCAAAATTGTTTTTATTGTTTTTTCTGTAAAAAAAAGTTGTATTTATTGAACTTCTTATTATTATTATTATTCTTTTTCTGAGTTTCAATGGAGTTGTGCTTTGATATTTGAATTACTTTGCACTTTTATAGTAAAAACTAGCAAATGCTTGAGTTTGATCTTTGGTGGTTATTAGTTGTTTTGTGCTAAATGCAGATTTTATATATTAAACTTTGGAATGCGGAAGGTTCGACCGTGATAGCCCCTACGATTGTCCAGACGTCTGTACTGCTTGAAGTTGGAAATACTCCGTCGATGCGACGGCTGAAGCAGCTAGCTCAAACAATCTCAGGTTCTAATTCTAGCAACCTCGGGCTGAATAATACAGAGTTTGGTAAGGTGAAACAAGTTCGCCTTTCTTCGATTCTTAAGCACTCCCTCAATGGCAGTGACGGGAACGGCCCCGTAAGGTCGCCTTCTCCTGCTCCTACACCCCAGCCCCATAACCACCATCATCCCCCGACTCACCACCACCACCACCATCACACCCCTCTAACCCCTGCAATTTCACCTGCCCCTGCAACCGGGAAGGGTGCACCAGAATACGGTTCGCCTGCCCCTGAAAGAAGTGCAGCATCACCTAAGAGAAGTTACACGGCAAAGCCACCCGGTTGTCAATATAGGTACAAGAGGAAGCCTGGTAGGAAAGAAGGAAAGCAATCTCATTTAACCCCGCTTGCGTCACCCAATATATCTCCTGATCATTCTGCTGCATCACCATCACCACAACGTCAAATAAACCCACCAGCAGCACCCGTCTCTCCAGCTCCGGCATTAACTCCATTGCCAAACGTCATTTACGCTCATGTTCAACCACCTTCCAAAAGCGACTCCAATCACCCGGAAAAATCCACGACAAATCCATCAGTTGCACCATCTCCATGTGAGTAACAAATTGATTCTGGTAGGATTTAGGAAACTAACTGGATAGTCTTTTAACTACAAAAGTCCCATATATTTCATTGAACAATCCCAAAACTCTCCATTATATAAAACCTTTTGGATTGACTCTTTGATTTTGCAGCTGGCGCAGATCGTTGTCATATGATCACTCAATGGGGATTCACACTGTTTCTTATTCTCGCACGCCATATGTAACATTCAAAAAGAAGACCACCGGTTTTCTTATGAACATGTGTCGACATGAGAAATGCGAAGGTTATTATAAAATGATAAAAAGTGCAGGAGTTTCTTTAAAAGTGTAAGCAGAGTAGAGGAAAGCAAAGCAAAAGAGCATTGCTTGATGAAAGATGGTTTCTTTTCTAAGTGTGTAAATGTAAATATCATCTGATTTAAGAAACTTGTTGTTGATGCAGTTTCAGGTCAAAGTCCACAGAGGTGGCAGGCCTATAGAAACTTGCATATTTTCCCACTGTTTTTGTGTATTATTATGATCTTCTTCTCCATAAAATGTAAGGAGATAGAGAAGGAAAAAAAAGGAAAAAAAAAAAAAAAAAGAAAAAGAAAAAGAAGGAAAACAGAGCAAATGCATAACTTTTTTGTTTTACCATTGTGTCTTTTCCCATAACTTTTTGTTCTGAACTCTGTTTTAGGCTTTTTGTACTCAAAATGGCCTTACTCTTGTATTGCTCAAAATTGAAGCTTGTATGTATATATGAACACATAACACAGCTTAATCCCTCCACTTGAATGCAACAACTGTAGTAGTTTCTGAATTGAGATTATTGTATTTACATGGTTGAAGGATTTAGAATTTGTCTCATTGCATAGGCAGTATATCAGATGGTCAAAATTAGTTTAAGATATGCTTTTTCATTGGATATTGTTTCGAAGAATATATTCTTTTGGGAGTAAGAATAGTTACTGATAATTAATTATTTCTAAATAAAATATCAATTTGTATCCTTAAATAAGTTAAGTGTAATCAATTTTGTCAATTTATATCTCTAAATAAGTCCAGTGTAACCGATGTGTTACTGATGTTTTTCAAATAACAAATTTTAATGAAAAATATTTTAAAAACATATTAAAATTCTAATCAAATCAGCCATGTTCAAGCCACACCTACATGCCAACTGGCATCATCAGTTTTCATTTGGAATTTTTTTCCAATAAATTCAAAGATATTTTTTCACACAAATATTATATTGTCCTAGTTTGTATTGTATTGGTAGATGAGTATCTATATTTCAAAGTGAGCTTAGTTCCATCGTAATTGCTATGGTCTCTCTATTCTAAAGATTGGAGGTTCGATCTCTCCTTAGTTGTACTAGAAAAGAACGATGAGTATCGATGTACATATTAAAATAAAATTAACATCCAAATATTGGAACTTAAGTTGAGGGATTGAGTGATCTATTAACAATCAACAAACCCCATCTTTTTAACAAAAATATAATTTTTATTTAACTCTATAATTAAAATTACGTTATTCTACACTTGTACACGTGTCATGTCAATTTATTTTTATTATATAAAAGTGAGAGAGATTAAAGTTACAAGCCTTCGATATTGTGAAAAGTAGATTAAGAGAGAAATGAAATGAAGTTGCTCGATAAATAGGGAAAACAGAGATAGAAACTATGGTAGTATGGAAAATTTCCTATACTTGTCACAATAGTAGCATTTAAGAATTATGCGAGGTGTACAAAATAAATGAATAATAAATTAATAAATCATTTAATGACGTATCAAATAATGAATGAAATTAGCTAGTATAAAATTCTTTGACAAATGTGCAAACTTTAATATTGTTTATTGTTGAGTTGGTTAAACCAACTTAAGAAGTCGGTGGACCAAACGGTTACTAAAAATATGAAATTAATAATAATAAAAAAAAGGAAACATTTAAATTAAAAAAATACACTAATTTGCTATAATTTAGTAACTATATACATTAATTATAATTTTACAAGTTTGGCCACACATTTTAAATTAACCAAATCTTAGTTATCTTTTTCTTTTTGCTATCCATAAACCACCCAACAAGATAAGGTAGAGACTAAAGTAAATTTAATAGCAATATTTTAATTTGAGAATAAATAAAAACAAAACAAAAGAGAAAGGGCAAGTTTTGTAATATAGCAAAGTTGAGTATCTAGGGTTACAAATGTGGTTTTTAAATGCAAGTCCCTAACTTTTAGGTACTTTATTTAATATGGGGAAAGCAAGTTGCATGTGAAAGTGATCACACAAAGTTTGGAGCCATTTTTAGCCTTTTGACTTCCTCGTTAAATTAAATTGTGGGAAGACCTCATATTTCAATTAATTTTCTTTCATTTAAATTTATTGAAATTTGAAATTTAGAATTGGAGTTGAAACCGAGCCTGATATATTTGCTCGAAGTTTAAAAGTCGAACTTCTACTTAACATGTAAGTTTGCTAATCTTAACTTTAAGGTTCGAGTTCATTAATTGTCTTTAACTATAAATTGAGTCATATTTGATATGAGTATATACCCTAATCAACACACGTGAATTAATCTACATATTATGTGTTATTTTCAATATGACCATCGTCCGTCAATAGGTTAAATTATCCTATATATGTTCTAAAAGTTAAGTACTTGAATCTTTTTTCTTATATAGATGAAGTAGCCAAAGTAGAAATAATATTGAGACTTAATGATCTATGATTTGAATCATCTCATCTTATTATACTAAAAGATATTAAAATTTAAATCTCTAATCTCGTTCTAATTTAGGTAAATACAAAAAAGACGTTGGAGCTATGATGATTTTACCATCATCAGACGAGATCAACTTTGAAACCTATTCATAGAGTTGAAAATGAATCATAGGAATCCAAAATTCTTTATAATTAAAAGTTGACTCGTATTGAATCTTTTGCTCTGATTTTAGAAGAAATTTGTATAAATCGCCATGAAAATCATCAAAGGTCAGTATTTTACAACTTAGATCATCCCATGTGCTTTTAAATTTTGATATTTTCATTCTCCTCCACATGGGTCCGAAGATTTTCCGGGAAAATTTCGTGGGAAAAGTTTCTCAGAACTGTCCAAATGAATTTGTATAACAAGAACAGAAAGATTTCAATTCCATCATCACTATTCACTTTTTCATTGAAACGCCAAACAACAACTCGTTCGAATCTCTCCCTACTACTACAAGACATTCATCACCAAAATATCAAGCAACCCCATCAATCCCTCTCTTACTTTCTATCTTCAAGAACGTGGTGATTACTGATTTCCCACTTCGCTACTATATTCTACACTAGCAAGCGAGATTTCCCTTATTGCATTCCAACCGAACGAATCTGTCTCTTTAATTTCGTTCTTCCTGTTTGGTGAGTGATTTTTTTTTTTATGGGTTTAGCTTAATTTCTTTGAAATTTGATTGTGAAGTTGTATCTCGTTTGTTTTACCTAGTTTATGTTTCCTTCTTGTTTTGAGTTTCAATCTGGAGGATTAAGCAATTTAAATCTAGCTGAAATGTGAGTGCATTGATTTGTGTTTTGCTGTGTAGAAAACGTGTTCTGGGTCTGTTTCAATTCTAAATAAGATGGTGAATTTGGGATTGCTTTCTGGAGCCAAACGTGCTAAGTCGGTGAATGTGAGATTCAGATTGCCATACTATACTCACTGGGGTCAAAGCTTGGTAGTTTGTGGCTCTGACTCCTTGGTTGGTTCGTGGAATGTGAAGAAGGGGTTGTTACTGAGTCCTGTTCACCAAGGAGATCAGCTTATATGGTGTGGAAGTATTGCGGTGTCTGATGGATTTGAATGTGAGTACAATTATTATGTTGTTGATGACAATAGAAACGTCTTGAGATGGGAGAAGGGAAACAGGAGAAAGGTGTTGTTGCCTCAAGGATTACAGGGTGGGGAGGTCGTCGAGCTCCGTGATCTTTGGCAGGTGCTGTCTTATACTTAATATTCACATTTGCTTATTCTTCTTACTATCATTTGAATTTCTTTGACGCTTCAGCACTTTGAATTCTATAGGAGACTATTGTATGGCTTTGATCTAATTTGGTTTTTGAACATTGTGTAAGCTAAACAAAAAACTATGTGGTAGTAAGAATAAATAAACTAAATAGAGGTCGAAATCTCTACTCAAGGAAGCTTCTATCTTCCAAAATTTTCCATTATTATCTTAATGAAGAAGGAAAACGCCCCTGCCTGACACAATCATCTCCTTCGCGAATAAACTAACCGATGGCTCCACCTCCTACCATCTATTGAGTTACAACCATGTGATACTGTGCCTCCTCTGATAATAGTGGTCAGGGATCTCACCCTGTCAATGCTACATTACAAGTTAAGTATAAAACTTCATTTTCTTAGAAAGTTCACCTTTCATACCCTCAACTAGGAAGAATGGCACCTAGAGATAACGCGACAACAGTGGAGCAGCTATGTGGTGCTTACATGAAAAAGAGTCATCAGGACTAAACATTTCACATATTTCTATCTATCTTGAGCAACTTTCTAAGCAGAACAAGAAAAAGGAAAAGATCGTTTGATTTTCTATCATTAAGGTTTCTTGTAAAATTCAATTTCAAATTCCAAGAGATAAAAGCACATGAGTCATGACATTGATGAAATGGAGGAAATTTTAGCAGGAGTAACATTCTAATGACAAGGGAATCTCAGAGTCAGAATAGGCCCCAATCTTCTGCAAAAAATGGATATTTTTCTCACTAGCCAAAGCAAAGGAGAACTTTAATGAAGAACTGATTGATGGCTGTTTGTGGGCTACGCATTGAGGGTCAGAGGGAACCCAAGAAGCATCCTAGTTGTTAAATAAAACCTTGACCTACTAACCAAAATCTTATACTGTAAGGCAAAACTCTCCCATGACTATCTGCGAACCACTTGTCTAGCAGGATCTGATTCCTATGGACCAAAATATCTACACTGAACCCACCTTCGGTTGTGTTTTGTAGCATGGTTTAGTACCAAATTTCCATGACATTGATTTTAGGTAAGATGAGGGTCTGTTTGCCTTGGTGACTGAGAATTGTAACACTAAAGTGATGGTCTGGGCTTGGGGAGTGGGAGTTATTTTTCAACCTAGGCAGTTATTTATTTATTTATTTTTGGTGAAAATTCCATTTTTCATTAAAAAACTTTCATTCATCTTGACTTGACATTAAAGTTTTATATAAAACTTGTTTCAGGAAATGTTTCATGTCAATGAGATGATTATTAATTATACTTGGATTGTGCAATTCTTTTTTACATTTCAAAGACTTTGCAATACGTTGTTGCCTTTCAGTTTTCTTCTGGTTACACTCTCGTAATTTTTCTTCTGAAAGTTTTTTACATATTGGTATTTAATAGATGAATGTTGGTCTCTGGAATCTACGAGCATTAGCCTGATTTTAAAGATCTCATCTATTCTTCTCTTTGATACATCAACTCCAGACTGGTGCAGATGCGATTCCTTTCAAGAGTGCCTTCAAAGATGTCATCTTTGGAAGAAGTTCAACTTTGAGCATAGAAAGACCACTAGGAAATTTTATTCATAGTTTGGATGAGGATGGTAAGTTTAATATTTTCTTTGTTATTTCGTGAACATCCTTCTGTAACATAATATGATTATTTTTGGGTAATCTCATCTTAACCAAGTTGTCGTTTTTGATTACTTGACCGAAGCAGATTCTGTTCTTGTCCATTTCAAAATTTGCTGTCCAAATATAGAAGAAGATACAACAGTAAATATCTATTTCTCTAACCTGCTTTTATTTCTTATCTGCAAATAGTTACTTCACACTGACTGGCGCTCAATTCCAATTCTAGTTATAATTTGTGAAATTTTACTAGTGCAGATCTATGTCATTGGTAGCTCTTCGAGGTTAGGACAGTGGAAGGTACAGAATGGAATTAAACTTAGCTATGCGGGTGACTTAATCTGGCATGGAGACTGCATCTTGCAATTCAGCGATTTCCCCTTAAAATATCCTTTTCTGTTGTTTCCTTTTACAATTGGAATAATTTTCTATGTTTATGTTGATTCCTTTCTTTCCCCTTCTTATTCCTTAACAACAATTTCACATACAAGTATTGTAAATATGGAAAAGCAGGAGTTATTTCTTCAGAATTTGGGCAAAACCGGGACCTTCTCCTCGATGCTTCAAATTTTCCACCAAGATATATTTTACTTTCAGATGGCATGTTGCGAGTAAGCTATTGTGAAGAAATTTCTTCTGACGAATAGTAGTTAGTTAGTTTAGAAAATTAGTTCACAAATTTCTTGTACTCAGGATGTTCCTTGGCGAGGTTCTGGTGTTGCAATCCCCATGTTCTCTGTTAGATCAGAAGATGATCTTGGAGTTGGCGAGTTTCTTGACTTGAAATTACTTGTTGACTGGGCTGTGGAGTCTGGTCTCCATTTAGTTCAACTTCTACCTGTTAATGATACATCCGTCCATGGAATGTGGTGGGACTCGTATCCTTACAGGTAGGATGCAGTTTAAATGCTGGATCTGAGGTCAAGTTCTCCAATTTTCACTATTTTACTGGTGATAGTAAATAGATTCAAAAGCATGTGTTGTTGAACTTGAATTCGTTCAACCTGATATTTTTATCTGTCTTTAGTTTTCATTTGCTTCACAGCATCTGGATTTTTTAACATTTACCAATCAAAATGTATGGTTTTTCAATTTTCTTAGAGCCTGAAGAATGAGGCTAGTATCCATTGTTACTTTCTATACTTTCCCTCTCTAGAAAGTTCCAACATAACTGACATGGGCAGATTTAGGTGGGGCTTCTTTTAAATATGTATGCATACGTGTATGGGTATGTATTGTCTTTCAAATCCTTTTAAAAAATTTATGGTTATATGTAAATGCAATTAGTATATTTTGTTTTAAAACTGAACTAAACGAAATGATTAATGTTTTCTGGGATTTTTTTGAAATTTTTGATGGGCCACAACATTTTAAAGATATTTATGATTATGTATTATTCTGAAAATTAATTACAAATTACATAGCATTTTTTTCTTCCAAAAGATCATTACAAATATAACAGTTTTTTTTTTTTTTTTTTTTTGAAACAATGTTACTGTTTTTTTAAACTTTAAATCATCAGTGACATAAATAATGGTAACTAATAAAGTTTTATTTTGTGTGATAATCACTTATTAACACAAATCAAGAGTCTTCGTTCCCCGTTTCTGCCGGCAGGGAAGGGAATCTCAAGTCATAGTTGATTACTCTTAGATATTGATCAAGTACTATCATAACAATCAGTGATCAAGCTTTACATTGAATAATTGTTACCACTAGGTTATGTATTTGATTTTTTTTTTTCTCTATTTGGAATTATACTCTTGGTTGTTATTTTTTATTATTGCTCTAAATTATGTTAATGTGCAACTGTCTTAGGTTTGTATAATAAATTATTATTATTAAATACAAACGTAATTAGTGTTGCATATTTCTGTCTGTCTGTATTTTTATAACTTAGTTTGTTGGCTCTCAGCCGTAATACCTAAGTTTGGCCCTTCAAAGTGTTAAATGTGCAACTGTTTAGTGCTTCATAATTTTCTTTGTTACCTTTGTCAGTTTACTACAACTTCTATGATCAGAATTACTTACCTACCTTATAAAGCTTTTATCTCGAGAATTTATGGTTTGTTACATTAATTTATACCGTAGTGATTATTTAATTGGTCCTTTGCAGTTCACTTTCCGTCTTTGCCCTGCATCCGTTGTACTTGAGAGTCCAAGCACTTTCAGATAATATTCCCGAGGATATCAAGGTATACTTTTTTTTTTTTTGGTTAGAACTATTTCACGTTTTGCTTATTAATCTGTTATCTTTACCTTTAAACTTATACATTTCTTGTTTTTTTACTCCTTTTCTTTTCTTTGGGGTGTGTGGGGGTCTTTGCAGCTGGAGATTCAAAAGGCAAAAGTTGAACTGGATGGCAAGGTAGTTCTCATGCTTATTTTATATTGTTTTGCTTGCTTGTTACAGTACTAGGAGACAGAACAACATTCTAATTAGTCATTCATATCCTTTGTATTTTTGTTATCTTTTGTTTACAGAGTTATGAGAAAAAAATTATCAAATCCTGATTTTGCATCTGCTCTCTTTTTGTGGATAGTTTGGTAAAGAAAGATTATGGCGGAAATTAAAATTCTTGCTTGGTCTTAATTATGTATCCTACAGTTAAGTTACACGTTAAATTCTGGGATATGTGCAGGAGGTGGATTATGAGGCTACTATGGCTGCTAAGCTTACACTTGCACAGAAAATTTTTGCTCGAGAGAAAGATTCAATACTGAATTCCAGTTCCTTTCAGAAATATCTTTCAGAAAACGAGGTTTGAAGTTTGCTTGTCTCCAGAAAAATTTACTTAGTAGTGGTGAAACTGAAACCATAGTTTTGACAATTCCTCCTATAATAATTAATATACTGATACTGAAATATTAGATGGTTATCAGACATCCATTGAACGTCATATTTTATTGATATATTATGCCAACAGTTTATGATACTGTTCTCATCTCTATGTGATTTCTTTAAAGGAATGGCTAAAACCCTATGCCGCATTCTGTTTTCTGCGAGACTTCTTCGAAACATCAGATCACAGCCAATGGGGTCGTTTCTCTCAATTTTCGAAAGACAAGGTGATGATTTTCATCATTTCCTTTTATTTGGAATGAGAGTTTGAATGTCTTAAGATTAATGTTTGTTTCTTAATATGTACAACCTCCCAAGGAATTAAATTCATCTTACTTCTTAGCATGTATTCTAAGTAGAATACTGACTATTGTTCTTTCACAGCTTGAGAAGCTTGTCTCAAAGGACAGCTTGCATTATGAAGTCATCTGCTTCCACTACTATATTCAATATCATTTGCACCAACAGGTACTTAAAGTCATTAATTATAAGTTCCATTAATTGTTTCTGCTGTTAAATGAGATGGAAGAGGTCTTTTGTATCTTCATTGTTTGGTGACATTGTTAATTGACAGTTGTCGGAGGCAGCAAATTATGGAAGGAAGAAAGGAGTGATATTGAAAGGCGATCTTCCAATTGGTGTCGATAGGAACAGTGTAGACACCTGGGTTTACCCTACTTTATTCCGTATGAACACGTCAACTGGAGCACCTCCAGATTACTTTGACAAAAATGGACAAAACTGGGGATTTCCAACATACAACTGGGAGGAGATGTCAAAAGATAACTATGCTTGGTGGCGTGCTCGTTTAACTCAGGTTTTGCGAAAGTTCAGGAACCTTTTATTGTCTGTCCTTACACTTTGTTGGCCTTGTAATGACCGTATGCATATATAACTTTCATGCTTGAATTGTAGATGTCAAACTACTTCACAGCTTACAGAATTGATCATATATTGGGTTTCTTCCGAATTTGGGAGCTTCCAGAGCATGCTATGACTGGTTTAGTTGGAAAATTCCGCCCTTCTATTCCATTAAGCCAGGTACATTTGGTCATTTCAGAAGCGAACATTTCTATTTTTAATGTGAATGGTTGTGCAAGATTTTGTTTAAATAATTATTTTTCCACAGGAAGAGCTCGAAAGAGAGGGAATATGGGACTTTGATCGCTTGAGTCATCCATATATCAAGGCTGAATTTTTACAGGTCGCTATACTATGAATCTACTTAGCAATCTTGAAAAGCATTATTTGATTCTAATGACCTGAAGTACGGTTTACCTTTTCTTTTTCCAGGATAAATTTGGAGCTGCATGGGGGTTTATTGGGTCACACTTTCTGAATGAATATCAGAAGAACTTTTATGAGGTGATAACTACGATGTATGCTGCATAAAATTTGACCTTCAGTTGTCCATGGTATATCCTAGGAAAACATCACGTCCTTGCCGAATTGACAAATCTATTCAGTTAACTATTACTCTTGTGCGGTCCATTTTCTTCACATTGGGATGAAATTATTCATTTTTGTATACATTTTATAATTTTTTTTTTCAGAATGTAGAATTAAGAACTCTATTATTAGCGATACTGAAAGTGATATCATATCTAGTGGACACTGGACAGTTTCCTGTTTTGAATCAGAGAGATCTTGACCTATAGAACAGTTGTCAATTGTAATTATAAATGAGTGCAAGAATCAGAGTAAAAAGTGGATTGGATTGCTCTCGATATTTTCAATACTAGCAAAGACTTGTGAACATTTACTTCTCCAATTGATTTCAAAACTACATTTATTTCTCCAATTGATTTCAAGACTTCATTTATTTCTCCAATTGATTTCAAAACTTTGATATACATCGCTTTGTTATTCTACTTCTGCTCCAATCTAATATCTCTCAAGTCTTATCTGGGCATTTTCAGTCTTAATTGTGGTGAGCATTCATTTCTCTTTTTCAGTTCAAGGAGGAATGTAACACGGAGAAAAAAATCGCCTCCAAACTGAAGTCACTTGTTGAAGAGACACAGTTGCAAAACCCAGACCAGATACGACGCAGTCTTTTTGATCTTATACAGGCAAGAAGATGTTACATTAAAGAATGCCTAGTCTATGTAAACTTGTTCATGGAAAACATCAACATTTTTTTCTCAAGACCCTCTAGATTTGATTGGACTTGCCATTTCAGTTTCTTTTATTCTTTGCAGAACATAGTTCTTATCAGAGACCCAGAGAATCCAACAAGTTTCTATCCACGTTTCAATCTTGAAGATACTTCTAGCTTTAATGATTTGGATGATCACAGGTTGCAGTTTTTCTTCCCTGTAATACTTTCACTGGAGACGTATTCCTAAAAACTCCTATCATTCATTTTATTTCAAAACGAAGTTTTAACAGTTGTCCTTTGAGATGAACACTTTCTTTTATCCTTCTTTCTATATTCCTCTCTCTTTGATATGAAGTTGATGTCTGTTGCAAGATCTTAATAATTTTTCTTTTACGATGCAGTAAGGATGTTCTGAAAAGATTATACTATGACTACTACTTCCATCGGCAAGAGGATCTTTGGCGGAAAAATGCTTTAAAGACCTTGCCTGTTCTCCTTGACTCTTCTGACATGCTGGCCTGTGGAGAAGATCTTGGCCTTATTCCTTCATGTGTTCATCCTGTATGACTAAATTATAACTGATCCTCTTTTTGAAATGCACATACCCACTTGCATGCCATAAACCGTGTGGTCAACGGGCAAAACTTTTTTTTGAGAGAAAACGTACTTTTGAGTAAAAACACTTCTTCTACTTGTACTTTTGGAAGAAGCACCAATTAAGTGCTTCTCATGAAATCGTTTTTAGTTCTTTCAAAATAACATTTTATTATTAAACCAAATACTTAAACTTTTTGGGAAAGAATATATTTTTAGTGGGACAAAAATACTTTTTATCCTTAAAAAGATCATCATAAACTCACATAATAGACCGTCAATCCCAAGTGGAAGGGCGTGTGGAGTCTAACCTTATTCTTGATTTTGATGCAGGTTATGGAGGAGTTGGGATTAATTGGTTTACGGATTCAACGTATGCCGAATGAACCTGATCTAGAGTTTGGGATCCCTTCTCAATATAGCTACATGACTGTAAGCCCTTGAATCTTCTTTTTTTTTTTTTTTTTTTTTTTTTTTTTTCCATTTTTAAATTGACAGAACTTTCTCCCATGATGAGGAAGGAATGCAAACATGAAACATATTAATAGAAAAGAAGTCTATTTCCTACTGAGCTTATATGCTACTAGTTCAAGGTAAAATAAAGCGAACAAAGTATAATGCTTCTCATTACCTTAAGAACAAGAATCTATAAAAGGACCAAAATAGGTTCATCTGCCTTTCATGACTAAGGAGGAAACTATCAAACCTCAGTACGATGGAAAAGTATTGATTTCCTGACAAATTTATGACGTATTTGTATACTTATTTGGAGAAAGTTGCACATTCTTTTCAAATTCCTTCTATCTGGCATACGTTTTACATTTACCATTGATAAGTTTGACAAATTCTTCCAAAATGATAACACACTTTGGATTGGCTAACAATGGGAACATGTTTTAGGTGTGTGCTCCATCCTGCCATGACTGCTCGACTTTGCGTGCTTGGTGGGAGGAAGACGAAGAAAGAAGACGACGGTTCATGAAGAACGTTATAGAATCTGATATATTGCCACCTAGCCAATGTATTCCAGAGATAGCACATTTCATCATAAAGCAGCATTTTGAAGCTCCATCTATGTGGGCTATTTTCCCACTTCAGGTGACAGGGCGGTCCTAACCTTTTCTTAGTTTGCAATATCAAGAGATTTACATCTCAAATTATTAGGATCGAGTCGAGTAACAACACTTACATTTTAAAAAATGACACTCCTTACTTTTGCATGTCCTTTGGCACCCAAGTTATAGTCAATTACCATTTTCAGTTGATTGTCTCTAGTCTTTGTGAAGCTCACCTTCGTCTTTTACATCAATGTCAGGACCTATTAGCACTGAAAGAGGAATACACAACACGACCTGCAAAAGAGGAGACGATCAACGACCCTACAAATCCAAAGCACTATTGGAGATTCCGTAAGCACGTCTTCACATTTCATGTTTGCTGGAAAAGAA
This sequence comes from Cucumis cinereus, assembly GCA_037974625.1. Taxonomy (NCBI): domain Eukaryota; kingdom Viridiplantae; phylum Streptophyta; class Magnoliopsida; order Cucurbitales; family Cucurbitaceae; genus Cucumis; species Cucumis cinereus. Next base: position 9,305,424 of record JBBPDJ010000023.1, on the reverse strand, counting down.
AGAAAAAGAAAAAGAAACATCTCAAAGCATATTGTATCGGTTTCACTGCAAATGACGTTTCTTTTCTCGAAAATCATCGTTTTGTATCTGTTATGTTTTTCAGGTAGTCATGTGACATTAGAATCTCTAATGAAGGATAAAGAACTCCAAACAACCATCAAAGGTCTTTCCCTTGAGAGTGGGAGATCAGTTCCTCATGATGAAGCCAGGCCAGCATCAAAACCAATATTAGATGTTGAGGCTAACAAAGAAAAGAGTTCTCTAGCAACAAAGTCTAATGGAATACCACAAAAGGAGACACTCGCAGTCACTTGAATGCAAACAGCTTTGAGGTAAGTTTTCCCAATTGTACAATAAAACAATTCGAGATAGCGATTAAATGATAGCTTCTACGAACGTTGTATGAACACGTGCTTCTTCTACGGCTGCCTAATAAAAGGAAATTAAGTCTTCTCTTCTTGTGTTGGATTATTGCTGTTTATAGTAATTTAACCAATCGTGAACAATTGCACCCTACAAAATGAATGAATTCAACTCCAAGGTACTTTCATGTGCTTTTAATGAAAGCTGTACCATGCTTTAGGGTGGCTGAGGTGCACTAAAAAGCAATACCCTTTGGAACTTCAAGTTTGAAGGCAGTGGTTTTTTTCTTAAATTTATTTATTTAATTTTTAGGACAGACACAATAAAACATGGAAATTATTTACTTAGGGATGGTCTAGAGCTTTTGAAAGAGATTGTTTAGAGAAACAAAGGGTTCTTCTCAACTTCACATATTATTAAATTTTCATTGACATGTTCGACATTTTTAATATAAGTCATAATATTAGTATAAGAAATTTTAAATTTCATATTTTTTCTGAATTTTTATTTTATAATTTTTTTTTCAAAAAATCTATTGAGATTGACATTTTATCACTACCCTATCGGTTTTGACCATTGAAAAATGATGTAAACGTTTGTAAAATTGAGATGGGTATGGGAAACTACAGGTAGTTTTTGTTGACTTGTTAAATTTTGGAATCAATTATGTGGCTGGCCATTCAAATGGTTGAAAAGAACTATTGGAATTTGTATAGAATCACACAAAATTTTTTACAAGTAGGTTCAAAATATCTATGTTGATGAAAATATCGAGACTTCGATTTTATAGAAATATCAATGAAAATATCAATATTGATTGATTGTTTTGGATAACCTTATGGAAATAAAAGAAAAATGTTATAATTAGTTAATAAAACTTTAATTCAGTTTTTTTTCACTATAATTCACACTTTTTAATCATCATTTTTATCGAGCATAACAACAATTAGATGTATATGATAACAATTAGATGTATATTGTAAATATTTGTGTAAATGTCGACACCAGAGTAGAAATTTTAAAATTTTAAAAGAATTGAAAAATAATTGTGAATATAAATAAAATGATAATTAATTAAAAAATTAAATGAGACATGAAATATGGGCATACAAAATAATTGTAAATTGTTTATTATAAAATGTGCATGTTTAATACAAAAAAGATAACTTCCTCGTGCATCTAATTCAAAATCTTTACGATTATGTTAGAATCTACGATATTGCTTACACGTCATCCTATATTGAAAATGTTAAGATAGTTACTAAATGAAAACGATAGAATGTACAACCAACCTATCGACCCTATTGGTGGATACACCTCATTTGTCATCTGCCTCCTTCAAATGGATAAAATATTTAGTGAAAATCATCTCTTTTTTTTTTACTGGTTTGGATGAAGTTAAAAATAAATACATGGTTTCTTAGGATGAAAATTTTGGATGGTAAAAAGAACTCATATCAAATAACTTCAAGATGAAACTCTATACGTGATCGTGTGTAACTATACAACTCATGAAATCAAGATCATAAAATTGAAAATTTTCACAGAGTAAAAGACTAGCATATACAAGATTGATTTTACCACTGAGTCAAATCCATTTAGTCATGAAATGATGTTTTTATGAAAAATTATATAAGCAAAGTCAATATATAATATGATTTAAGCAAAGTCAATATATAATATGATTTGGGAGGTAATGAGAATGGTGGTGATCAATGGCATCACTATCATATTCAACAATAAACTTTTAAAATAGTAATTGATGTCATATCGATTGAATTATGCTTGAATTAATACCTAAAAATATTTCAATTTCGCTCTTGGTATGTTTTATTATTATTATTATTAGAAACTATTGGTATGTTTCATAGTTTGGGACGTACTATCACGTGATTAGCATTTATGACTAACCAAACGGGCGGCAGTAGGACTGTCTTGCTATCAAAGAAACCAAGTAAGCTTTTATGAGAAAAGCGGTTAGTGCACAAAGCACTCTAGGTTTGTTAATGAGCGACAAAAGCAGTGGGCAAGTAAGCAAGAGTGAGTTTGAGAGAATGAGAGCTTTGGTTAATCTCCAAGCTTGAGAATTCTTACACAAGTTGGGGTTGAATACAAATGAGCCCTTCTGGTGTATATACACAAATGATAGGTCGATCATGGACTTTTCTGGAGCCTTCATGACATGTCTTAGCCCTTACAAATAATGCCTAGAACATTCTAGACACACCTAGATCCATCTATACACTTCTAGAACATTATAGACCTCGACCGTCATTAAAAGTTCTTGTCTTGTCTAAACTTTTCCAGCATCCTCCAGCACGTTCTACAGCCATCCCGAGTGGTCTAGACATTTCTAGCATGCACTGGCAGTGTTTAGGGCCTTCTAGAGACTTCTGGTGTTGTCTAGGCTATGGACGGTTGTGCAGCATGGGCATGGGACTTGTCTAAGCCCTTCCAGACACATCTGACGCTCACTGGGGCCTTTAGGCATGTTTGGACGTGTGGCGAGGGAACTTGGGCTGTCCCAAACCTTCTAAGAGCTTCTAGAGGTTTGCAAGCCCTTTTAGGCTATCTGAAGTATAGGCACGTGTAGGGTGCCACACGCGTCAGGGACTTGCGTGCGCTGAACTAGCGCACGTCACGCAAGTCTATGGGGCACGCACGATAGGCGTGCACAGCTGGTATGCACAAGGCAATGTGCATGTTGTGTAGCTTGATGGAGCATGCACGATGGACGTGTGCAGTGTGTATGTGCAAAATAGTGTGCATGTCGTAGGCCTTCGTGGGGCGCGCGCATAGCCTATCGTGCGCGCCATGTGTCTGCGAGCATGGGTTCCTATTTAGTGGTCATGCGCACGTGCCCATGCGCATGGGTTGTGTGTTGAGGGCTGGTGTCGTGCGTTCATGAGCATTCGAGTGTGCCTTGCAAGGGGTTGTGCGTCTACAAATGGGTTGGCATGGGCGTGCACGCCCGTGCCTGGGTGTGCAGCCTTGGCCTTGTGGCGCATGCTTTGGTCGTGGCATGCGTCGTCTAGGCACGCTTGCCGAGCTTGGCTGCCTTTGATGAGCACATGCATGTGCCATGGGCGTGTGCCTTAGCCACATATGGTGCCTGTGGGCTATCGGCAAGGCATGTTGGGCTCTTCCTTGGCTTTGTTAAAGAAGCCTTGGGGCATGATTTTGCAGTAATTTTGGGTCATTTTCGCGGGATGTGACAGTACGCTTAGAATCGAATGCCTGGAGGATGATTTGTGGGGGTTTTGAAGTATGGAAATTACATATGAATGCGTTTGAGGTGATTGAAAGTCGGGGATTTTGAAGCCTGTGTTTGGGATGCAGGCATGAGTTTTGATAATCTGATTTTTTTCCCTATATTTTAGTAGTTGTTTTGCAAACTGTATAACCTCTCGGCTATCTTGCATTAACTTCCATGATAATTTTTCAAAGAAAATGTAATCTATTCACTTTAAAATGAAATTATATTAGTTTTTTCTTTTGTAATCCTAAATTAATTTTTGTGGGTTGATTAATTTCTATGACAATAATGTATGGATGACAATGATTTAGTTGTTTTCATATAAAAATAGTTTTTAGGAAAAAAGTAGCAAAACTTTGAAATTAAGTTTTATAACAAGTTCATTAAATTTCTAATTTCTCTTTTTAAATAACATTTTTTATAACAAAGTAAAATTTGAAATTGAGTGTCCTAACACATTTATAACAAAGATAGTTTTTCTTTAAATTCCTAAATTATCTTTTTTTCATGTAGTCGTAAAATGAATTTTACCTTTTATATGACCACATCACCAGCGCTGGTAGGTGTGAAATGGTTGGTGAAGAGAATTTGATTACCTATGAGCATAGTGATTGATGGAAGACTTCAATCTTTAGAGTTGAAAAAGTTAGGGCCCGTTTGGTAACGTTCTCGTTTCTTGTTCTTTGTTTCTCGTTTCCTGTTTTCTGTTTCTTGTTTCTTTCATTTTGAGAACAAGATATGAGACTATGTTTGATAACTATTCTTGTTTCTTATTTCTTGAAAAAAAAAAGAAACAGAAACATAAATGTGTTTGATA
>JBBPDJ010000023.1:9265313-9285453 GCA_037974625.1 Cucumis cinereus | reverse complement strand
GAAAAAGAAAAAAAAATTAGGGTTATAAATGAAGTGAGAGAAGATAGGATTTTGGAAAAAGAAATAATAATAAAATAATATTTTAATATTTTATTTTCTTTTTCTTTTCCTTTATTATTTTCTTTTTCTTTTCATTTTCTCTCTTTTATTAATTCTTTTCCTTTATTAATTCGTATTGGAATCATATACACATTAAATTTTAACTTATAACTTTAATACAAATATAATTCAAATTAAATTAATATTTGAACTTATTCAAAAAATTTATTCTCTCATAAATTAATTTGGAATAAAATCCAAAATAAAATTTATATTATAAAGTTTACTTAAAATATAAAATTTATATTGCATTGCATCATCATACATTGTATTATTTCTCTAAGTGAATTTGAACGATTCAAATTGTATCCAAGATATAATAACCCCATTACCTTTTACAAGTTTGAAAAGGGACCTTATAGACCTATAGATCATAAGCTACAAAGATATAGATCAATTGATTAAACTCATTAACCACATTAATCAATGTTTGTTACCTGTGTGTACACTACACTAAAGACTCGAAACTTAACTCTCTCTCTGTAGATATATTTATGTGTTCATGCATATAGACCAATAACAACAAGTTAGTCCTTCACGGATGTTTGTAACATCAATTGGGTCAAATTACCGTTTTACCCCTAAGTTACTTCTTAGTCCTTAAATACTAGTGTTTCTCTAATGAACAACCTGTTTATGGTACAACCAATAAACATAAACTCATCCCGTGCCATAGAGAAGTTCTGGAGACACCATTTAAGGGAACATTCATCTACTTATCCTAAAGTTGGAAAGGAGTGAACTCCATCTTGTGCAATTATGTTTTCAGGTCTGCACTCGATCTTTTTTCCAAAATGGTAGGCTTATTGAGTTGACAATTTGGTCATTCTCAAGCATACAAATCGAAGGACAATCCCTCATGAATAGGAGTTCATAATACACTTAGGATTAAGACTAAATTGCAGAGGTCATCCTATTAAAATCTCATGGTTACTATTTCGTGGTCCAATCTTATGCAAACTCATTACGTATGATACCTCCACTCACATATCATCTACACGAACACGTTGGATCATTGCGTTTGTAGCAAATACAAAGTGGGCATTGTCCGTAGTGTTACCAAGATAAGGTACTAAACCTTATCCTTCTATTATAGTCTCTTTAAGTTGTATCTTGAACATTAATCCATGTATATCTCCACATACAATTCCAAACTAATAAGACAACTTAGAATGTTATTTTATTAGATTTAGATTATCAAAACAAAATTAATAAAATAATCACTAACACTTATTAAACTTACAATAATAAGATTTTATTAATAACGGTCAATGAATTACATTTACTATCTACGAGTTTTAGAATATAAAATCCAATAAACTCCCATTTGGACTAAAACTTTAGTTTAGTAGTAGTCTAATGGGGTGTGCATTGTAAAGTAATCCACAAACATTAGAAATTATAAATGTACAAGTATATTACATAAAACGTATATATACAAATACAATAAACTAGGGCATTCTTATACCCATCTCCCACCTGTCCTAGATTACATAATCTACGTTTCTCATAGACTTAGACTCTCTAGATGACCCTAACACTTTAGCCATGAGTGTCTTCGTAAACAAATCAACAATGTTGTGCTTCAAAACGATTTTGGTAACGATCACGTCCCCTCGTTGCACAATCTCCCGTATCAGATGAGACTTCCTCTCTATGTGTTTTTCTCGTTTGTGGCTGCAAGGTTATTTAGAATTGACTACTACCCCACTATTGTGACAGTATCAAGTGATGGGCAAGTTCATGTTTGAAACACTTTTCAAATCATGAAAGAACTTCCTGAGCCAAACTGCTTCTTTTACTGCTTCCCAAGCAGCGACGTATGCAACCTCCATAGTGGAGTATGCAATGCATTATTGCTTGATGCTACACCACACTACAACTCTCCCGTTTAGGGTGAACACCGATCTTGACGTGGATTTTCTAGAATCCTTATTAGTTTAAAAATTAGAGTCAGTATATCCAATAAAGATCAAATCTTTAGCCCCACAAGAACATGTAGTCCCTTGTTCTCCTATGATACTTGAGGATAATTTTAACCGCCGTTCACTGGTCTAATCCCAGGTTGGGCTGATACCTCTTAACTATTTCCACTGTCACACTCCCTTCCTAGCACTCTTTCTGGCGTAAGGAAGAGGAGTGAAGCTAGCACATGTCGACTCTCTTCCGACATTTATTGACCACTTTGACTTAATTGACTCGCTTGAAAGATACTTTATGAAAGAATATATTATACTTTAGTTTAACAGAGCGCAAAACTTACATTTAAGCATAATATTTTGAAAATAACAACATTTTAAAACAAAATGTTTAAAGAGTTTAATACAACACAAACTTTACGAAACTAAAAAAATTTACTCTAACTCTGACAAATCAATAAATAGGTCCTCTATGAACTAAGACAAACCACGATATACTAGACCAACTAGCTGATTGGCAGCAGTAGGCTAAGCTCTGGGATCAGAATCACTACCTGAAAAATGAAAACATTTTAAAAACATGAACTGAAAGGCTTAGTGAGTGACTTTCTTTAAATAAAATGTAAATAGAAATCTTAAACTTTAGTAGCATAACAAACTTTATTTCCCAGTTTTTTAAAACAATCTTGCACTAAATCATGAGTAATTCAATTATAACAACACTTCTAATTACTTTAATACCCATATTTTGATTACCCTACACTCTGTCGGCTTCGTTGTCGTGGAATAACCTCAAACTAACAACAGTAATCTCACTGAGTTGAAATATCATCACATAAGTGGCTATCTCTAGCGTTATGGTAGAGCTTGCTCATTCCAACAACGATCTACATTGAAGTGAAGTTCTTCATCACAATAGTGGTGATCTCTCTATGTGCACATGATAACTTTTTTCGTAGGGCTTAAACTTATCTCTGGATATCTGGGGTATAGATTAACGCAAAACAAGCATATGTAACTTAAATAAAAATAACTTGGTTTAGAAACTTGAAATACTTAATACTTGGTAACTTTGTTAACTAGTTAGGTTTCTATTTCAAAAGGATGACCTAGGCAACTTAATCTTAATTCTGAGTGTATTATGAACTTCTAATCACGAGAGATTGTCCTTTGATTTTTACGGATGAGAGTGGTCAGATTGCTGACTCAATAATCCAACCATTTAGGGACAAGATCGAGTGGGGAGGTGGAAACATAATCATACAAGATGAAATTCACTCCTTCCCAACTTTAAGGTTAGTAGATGAGTGTTTTCTTACATGGTGTCTCTACAACTTGAACAAAGGTCTATACCCTCTTTATGGCACGAGGAAGATTTCTGTTTATTGGTTGGACCATAAACAGGTTGTTCATAACAGAAGCACTGGTATTTTAGGACTAAGTAGTGACCTAGGGGTAAAACAGTAACTTGACCCTGCTGGTGTTACAAACACTTGTGAAGGACTAACTTGCTATTATTGGTTTATATCCGTGGACACAAAAATATATCTACAGTGAGAAGAGTTCAACTATGAGTCTTTAGTGGAGTGTACACACAATTAACGAATATTGATTGATGTGGTTAATGAGTTTAATCAATAAATCTCATATCGTTTTAGCTTTTGATTTGTAGGTTCATAAGTTTTCCTTCCTAGCTCGTAAAGGGTAATGAGGTTAATATATTTTGGATATAATTTAAAATGTTCAAATTGACTTAGGCAATTAATATAATGTATGGTGATACATTATAATATAAAGTTTATATCTTAATCAAACTTTATAATATAATTTTGGATGTGATTCAAAATTAGGTCTTGAGAGATTAAATATTGGAATAAGTTCAAGTATTATTTCAATATGAATTAGATTCATATTAAAATCATAAATTAAATGCGTGTATGATGCACATTAAACTATAGGTTATGAGAGAATATTATATTTAAATATGATTTAAATAAGAGTTAAACTAGCAATAAGATATTTAATTTAGTAAATAATTAACAGTTTAGTTTAATTGAATTTTATTTAATTTAGTTCAATTAAAAACTATAATTTATGAGAGAATATTATGTTTGAATATGATTCAACAAGACATAAATTAAATATAAGATATTTAATTTAGTAATAAATTAATTGAAGAATCAATTAATAGTTTAGCTCAATTAAATTAGATTTAATTTAATTTAATTAAAAACTATAGGTTATTAGAGAATATTATATTTGAATATAATTCAAATAGGAATTAAATTAAATATAAGATATTTAATTTAGTAATTAATTAATTAATAGTTTAGTTTACTTAAAATGATTTTAAAACTAACTATTATGAGAGAGATCCATGAAATATTAATTAAATGTGATTTAATTAATTATTAATTTTATTGAAATTAAATAACTGCGGGAAACGTGAGATTCACCTACGTAATCACATAGATCTTTATAACCTACTTTTTCTTGTAAAACAAGAAAATAAGGTTATAAATAGTTCTATTTGGTGTTTTGAAAAGAGAACAAGAAAAAAAGAAGAGGCTGACAAAAAAAAAAAAGAATTTTCCTTTCTTTTTCTCTCTACATTTTTCTCTTAAAAAAGTATCAAGTCCCAGAGGATAGGAAATGCTCTAAGTGGTGGTGGCTTCACATTTGGTTATTTGTAGATTCAGAGTCGACAAGAAAAGTAAGTTTTAATTTCTTCTTCGTAATTTAATTTTATATTAGAAAAGCATGTTTAGCCTTTAATATTATTTTTACATTAATTGTTTGTGTATTATAATTTTGTCAATATATTGGTATTTTTATTATCCAATTAAATTTGAGTTATGGTTCTGTTAAATCTTTCGTTGCGTAAGGGCTCTCATCCCTTCAATTGGTATTAAAGCCATCTAAATTTTTAAATTGGAAATTTTAAAAAATTTGCATTGGTTTTAGTGGGATTAGTGCATTATAAATTTGGGTTTTGCAATTGAATGTTTACTATATTTTTGCCATAGAAGAAGTGTTTCAGCACATGGTTTTGATGGGATTAGTGTATTTAAATAGGATTTAGGGGTTTGCAATTGAATGTTTACTGTATTTTTGCCATCTTAGTCACAAAGACATTCTCCATTTAAAAGATACCTTAGATTTTACCATTCCAAAAGAACAACATACATGTACAAATTGCCCTCTAACTAAACAAAACATACTTCTCTTTCAATCAAATAGACATATTTCAAATAAAATGTTTGATTTGATTCATTGTGACACTTGGGGACCTTATAAGCATTGTACCCACTCTAGACACAAATATTTTCTAACTATTGTGGATGACTTCTCTAGATATACCTAGCTATTTCTAATGAAACACAAGTCTGAGGCAACAAATCATACCAAGATTCTTTGCACTTGTGGAGAATCAATACAACACCACTATAAAGGCGTTCAGATCAGGCAATGTACCAGAGTTAGCCTTTGTTGATTTCTTCTCAACCAAAGGCGTCATCCACCAATATTCATGTGTTGAACGTCCAGAGCAAAACTCAGTTGTTGAAAGAAAGGATCCACAACTACTGAACGTTACAAGAGCCATGTTATTTAAGTCTCGAGTTTTCATCAGTTTCCGGGGAGACTGTGTGTAAACAATAACTTTCCTCATTAATCGCACACCATCTCAAGCTCTAAATTGGCAAACCCCATTCCTAAAGTTAAATGAAAAGGTCGTTGATTACAATTTACTTCGCACCTTTGGCTGCATGTGCTTTGCATCTACTCTATCAGCACACCGCACAAAGTTTGATTCTCGAGCCATACCATCTGTGTTTGTGGGATATCCCCCAGGAATGAAAGGCTACAAGCTCTACAAAATTGAAAGTTAGTCCTTCTTTGTCTCTTGAGATGTGACTTTTCATGAAAATATATTCCCATTTCATTCCATAACTGTACAAGAAGAAGTGGCTGACATCTTTTCAAACTTAGTAGTACCAAAGTCTTTTGAGTTTTCAGGACTACAACCCATCAATCCAAGGCTCCCTGATGATAGTGAAAATAAAGCCTTATCACCTACTAATGTTGAAAAAAATGCAACATCACCCTCATCATCAGCACACATGAAAACCACGCACAGACTGCAGTGCCCATCAATACTAATACTGAAAGACCAGAACAAATGGCTCGAAGATCAAACAAAATGACCAAACCACCTAATACCTTTAAGAATATTATTGCAACTTACTACGAAAAAATGATATTCAAACTAAAACATCCTCCGCATCCAAACCAAAATACCCCATTCAAAAGACCATATCCTATAACAACCTTTCACGACAGTATATAAATCTCATCCTCAATATATCATCATCCTATGAACCACAATTCTACCATCAAGCCATTCCTTATGAACATTGGCTTGAAGCTATGAAAGCTGAACTACTGGCCATGGAGACTAACAAAACTTGGACAATTATTCCCTTACCAAGTGATTGTCAATCCAGAGGATGCAAATGAGTGTAGAAAATAAAGCACAAAGCAAATGGCTTTATAGAGAGATATAAAACTCGACTTGTAGCAAAGAGATACATCCAACAAAAATCCCTAGACTACATTGAAACTTTCTCTCCCATGGAAAAACTAGTAACTGTCAAAATTTTGCTAAATCTCGCAGTTTCAATGAAATTGCCTCTCGTTCAACTTGATATGAATAATGCCTTCTTACATGGATACTTAGTTGAAAATGTCTACATGGACTTACCACTTGGATACAAACATGACAAGATTACTAGAAAGGGGGAGCAATTTGTCTGCAACCTACATAAGTCAATATATGGACTGAAACATGCCTCTAGACAGTGGTTTGACAAATTCTCTCAAGCTCTAGTAACACTTGAATTTTCACAATCCAAGTCGGACTACTCCTTGTTTACTAGAGGAACTACTTCAACATTTTGTTGTTTTACTGGTATACGTAGATGACATCATAATCACAATAACATCCATAGAAATCATTAACAACTTGAAGGCACATTACATTAAAGTAAAAAGACCTTAGATCTCTAAAATACTTCATTGATTTAGAACCTGCTCGTTTCCTCAAAAGAAATTGTCATCTCCCAAAGAAAATATGTCTTACAACTTTTGAAAGACACTAGGTTTCTAGTATCCAAACCAACACTTCTACCTATGGATCCTCAAACAAGGTTAAGAGGAAATGACAACAAACCTTTACCCGATGCATCTCCATACCGACGACTCACTGGAAAGTTGCTACATCTCACTGTCAGTCGCCCAAACATTATGTTTGCAGTCCACAAACTGAGCCAATATGTTGCTCATCTATGCTAGTCTCACATGAATGCTGCAAACCATTTACTGCTCTACTTAAAGGGAAACCCTGGACAAGGCTTTCTTATCAGGCCATCCACATCATTCCAGCTTCAAGCTTTTAGTGATGTAGATTGGGCCTCATGTCTTGACACAAGATAATGAATCACAAGGTTCTGTATTTTCTTTGGAGATTTCTTAATCTCTTGGAAATCAAAGAAGAAAACTACAATATCATGCTCATCAGCTGAAGCTGAATACGGAGCATTAGCAGCCACCACCAGTGAAATCACATGGATCACTCAACTACTAAAATACTTACAAATATCCACTGTTGCCCCTGCACTGATATTTTGTGACAACACTTTAACCATACACATTACTTCAAATCCAATATTCCATGAGCGCACCAAACACATTAAACTAGACTGTCATTTCGTTCGAGATCAAGTTGTCAAAGGAGCAGTGAAACTACTACTAGTACGAACACATGAGCAACTTGCTGATACTTTTACTAAAGCTTTACCTTTTGTCATCCTTTAAACAGTTGTTATCCAAGATGGGTATTATTGATATTGTTAAACCATCTTGAGGGAGAGTATTGGGATGAAAATAATTTTGGTTGGCTTTAGTTAGTTGGTTAATTTTCTGTTACCAACAGTTATTTTTCCCACATGTAAATTCTATGACTTCATTGGCTATTTATAACTCAAATACTCCATCAATAAAATTAAGCAGAGTTTAAATTACTCTTGAGAACATTAATAAAAAAAAAAGCCTAATTTTGCAAAAGTATAAGAGAAATGAAGAGTAGATCAGGTGGGTGTTGCAACGCTTGTGTGGTGGGCGCAAAACTTCACTCTCAAGTTAACAGAACCACACGCGTTGCAATGCTCTGATTGAAGTATGAGCTGGACGCCGTGACAATTTTGGAAAGTTATTCTACTTATCATAGGGATTTCAGTTATCTTTCCTACTGAATTTTGGAGACTTGGAGAGTATTTTGGTTGCAAAAAAAATGTCAAAAAGTGAGGAGAGTGCTTAGAGACTGGTTGTTCATTCTAAGATGTGAATAAAGAGGTGGCTAATGATCTTCAACGATGGGACACTCCTTTATAGTGGTGATTGCTTGTTCTTTTCAATTATTCTTCTTTTAATGGTCGTTAAAGTATATAATGTATGTTTTTTTTTATAAAATGATTGGCTTGACTTATTAGTTCGAACAAATGTTCGTTTTTAAGAGTTTTTATGGATATTGTGGATTTTATTGTTTTTCAATGTTATTATACTTCTTTAATATTCAGTGGCCATCGATTCATGTTTAGTTAAATTTTTCATTTGATAGAATTTAAGTTTAACTAGATCTAATAATGAAACTTTCTTATTTGATTGCATGGAACTACGTCACAAAGGACACAAGAGATTGACTCATTCTTGTTCTCTCATGATCATAATGGGCTAATAATGAAACTTTCTCATGACTTTAATAAATGTCTTGTTTCTTGATGTGGTTTCAACTTTTGAAAGATAATAATCCAGAAAATAGTTTCTAGATTTAAACATTTCAATGAACACAAGATTTCATTGAACCCTTGTATGACTTAATGAATTGAATGATGAAATCAACACCCTAAAATATTTTTTTAGTAGTTTGCATAGATCACACTCATGTTTCGAAAGGAATGAACGATTGACCCCACAACACTAACAATGGATCAGTTTGTTTTTATTTAGACTTGAGAACAACTAAGGAGGCTTAAACATTATTTAAGAGTTTAATGTGGTAGTGTAACTAGGTCACAAAGGACGGGAGACGTTTGGTGCCAAATATGAATTCTAAATTATGGGCTTGGGGTGCCAAATATAAAATGTTTACATGGACAACAAGGTTACTAACTCTATGGAGATCGATATTTGATGTAGCCTTTTACTTTTGCATGTAATTGACCAATAAAATGAAATTTAAGAAATCTATGAAGATTGAATTAAGTCTCTAAAATCGGTGTTTTACTACCAATCACAAATTTCATTATACCAACCAATACTATCTATACTACTAAGTAATATAAGTCACAAGAACGGGTCAATCCGTATGAAAGAACAAAGATTAGTTTCTCAAAGCTAATTATTTAGTTAAAGCGATAAATGAAGTTCTGTGTGGTTTGAGGTTTGAGTATTCATGAAAATAAATTGCAAGGAAAGTAAAGGATAGATATGTAATCAAGCGAAACGTTTTAGCTTAGAGGAACGAGATCACCCAATGTAATTTTGATCATTGAATTATCAAAACATGATTTTAACTTCTTACCTAGGCCTAGCCTAGAAGAGCTAACCAATGGTCCAAACTATCAAATTAGCCAATTTAATTAGATGAGAAACATCCTAATCCATTTAATTAACTACATTACTCTTTAGGGATTATGCTAGGAAATTTAATATGGTTTCCCCTAGGTCGATAGAAAAATGCTCTTCATTGTAGACCCCAAATCACAAGTATATTAAACTTTTGCTTCTTGGAGTTTACTATAATTATACATCACATATTATATACTAATCGAAAGCATGGAATTACTTAATCAAGTGATACACTACAAGAAATTCAATATTCAGTGACAAAGTTTTAGTGCCACAAGTAATTTTTGTCGCTAAAATGTTAGTTTTAGCGACGCAAAATTTTTTTGTCACAAAAGAGTATTTTTAGAGACACAGTTTCAGTTTGTGTCACTAAAAGGATATGAAAAATGTCACTAAAGAATTTTTACTTTTAGCAACAAACATGAATGTTGCTAAAAGTTTTCTAAAAATAATTTTTCCCTAATTTGTTTATTTTCCTCCTTTTATTTTCATTAAACCAAAAACAAAATAAAACTTTCCTAAACCCTAACCCTCACCTCAAACATTCCAAACATTATTATTTTTATTAATATCATTATATTTTCTTTATGTTTTTTCCTTTCTTCTTTCTTCTTTCTTTTCTTTCCCTCTCTTCCTCTTCTTCCCTTCCGGTCGCGCAGAACCCCCCCCCCCCCCGCGATTTCCAGCGTCGCCACCTTCAGCCAATCGCCGTCTACTTCGGCGTTCACGTTGCGCCATGTCGGATCGTGGAGCGCCCGCCCGCCCAGCGTCGCCTGCCTCCAGCCTCTCCTTCTTCATTTCTCAGTAGGTTAATGTACTTTCTCAGCAATATCCTTCTTCATTTCGTCTTCTTGCTCGTGAAACCGTCGGATTTCGTTCATCATCTCTTTCATTACGCTTAATGGGATCCCATGGTTGAAGATTTGAAAGAATCCCCAATTCTCGCACGCGTCTTTGATTTCCTTTATTATTTTCTCTGTTTTTCTGGAGTTTTTGTAGATCGATAACGGGGATTGTTAAATTATTGGCCTCTGTTTTGCCGGCTAATTTATCCTCCGCTGCAGCTGTAGGGAAGAGATGAGGGACGCCTCCAATTGATTGTTGTGGCAGAAAATTCTTGGGAGTTCGGAAACACCGGCATCCGTCAAACCTTTTACTCCCAATTTGGTATTGTGGAAAGCTTCGAGATTCGCTCGGCGATTGTAAGAATTGAAAACTAGTATAGGGTTGTTCATAGTATTTTCTTTTTATTTACTATGGGAAGTTTGATTATTTTTGTTTAGTGGTAGATTGAAGAGGGTGGGTTTATATAGACGTTTGATGTTTCTGACATCGTGGTTGCGTCCTCTTCTTCTCAGTCTGTGTCGTCGTTGAAGCTCGCCGCCGCTGCCAATGTGGATGATTGTATGTCACTAAAAGTTAGTGACATATGAAGGATTTCGCTGTAAATAATAATTAGTGGCGAAATCATATGTCACTAAAAGTTATTTTTTAACGGCGCTTCTATGTCACTAAATGTAGAGTTTTAACGACGTCAGGGATTGTGTCGCTAATACTTTTAGCTACGTGGATACAACGACAGTTCTAGTGACGCAGGGGGTTGCGTCGCTAATACTTTTAGTGACGTTTTTTGGACTTTTAGTGACGTTTTTAATGCGCCACTAAAAGCTGATTTTCTTGTAGTGATAGCACCAAAAACGTGCTATCTCATTTCTCTTAATTCAAAATGTTTAACATGCTTAATTGATGATTTTATAGATATCGAGCATTTAGGAGGTAGAATTGACCGTTCTGGGCTATTCAGAGTTAATTTGAAGCATTCAGAAGATAAAAAAAGCAATCATACTTCAAATGAGCAAAAATGACAAAAATTCCCATGAAGAACGACATAGCTACACCAAAGTCAACATTGCGTGACACAAATTCCAGAAGCGGTTGTATGTATATCAGGTTAGGAGAGAGAGGCAAATTCGAAAGCTCTTCAAGCTCGATTTTGGCAATTCTTGGCCAAAACCCATGAGATTTAATTAGATTTTGACTTGTACTTGTATATTTTGGCTTCAAGATCCAAGTCTTGATGAATGATTGAAGGCTCAAATGTCGACTTGGAGGTTTGTTGGCAATTTTCTATGGATTTATGAGATTATCATGTATTGTTCAAGGGATTTTCTACTTCTTCTTGATTTCCTTTCCTTGTTTGAATGTCTAAATTGATGCATTAGTAGATTAAATTGACAACTTAATCATGAACATTTGTATGTTAATTCGTCCATGCTATTCATGTTTTTGGGGTATGTAATTGCATCCTAAACATACTTCATTAAGTAAAAATAGGTTTTAGTTATAGCCATGGATTGATTGCAGTTTTAGTTATAGCCATGGATTGATTGCTAAAGTTCTAGAATCTCCCAGTAGCAAAAGATTTTCTTAGGTTAGATTCAGCCAATTTAACTTAATGATCTAATCAATCCAAGAGCTTAATGCGATTAACTAAGCAAATAGGCTTGCGTGACACTACCTAGTTAATTTAGGAACTGATACACACCTAAAATATGTGTATTTTGCCTTTGATTTAGGATGTTTTTAATATAATTTGGTTGGATTTGATATCATTTGTTAGTGATTTCAGGGTTATATTCGAGTTGGAAACTCAATGTCCAAATCAGCTAAAAAGATTCTAAAATCCAATAAACTAACATCCTAAGCTGATTTATGAGTCTTGAACTTTATGTGGAGACATATAAGGATTAATGTTCAAGATACAACTTAAAGGGTCTATAGTATACGAATAAGGCTGAGTACCTTATATTGGTAACATTATAGATTGGACGCACATCGTATTTATGATACAAACATAATGATCCAACGTGTTCGTATAGGTGATATGCGAGTAGGGGTATCCTATGCAATGAGTTTCCATAAGAATGGACCACAAAATAGTAACCACTAGATGTAATTCCGTTGACTAGTTAGGTTTCTATTTCAAAAGGATGACCTAGGCAATTGAGTCTTAATCCTAAGTGTATTATAAACTCCTGTTCACGAGAAATAGTCCTTTGATTTGTACGGGTGAGAGTGGTCAGACTGCCTACTCAATAAGCCTACCATTTTGTGGACATGATCGAGTGAGGAGTTGGAAACATAATCACACCAGATTTAATTCACTCCTTCTTGACTTTAAGTTAAGTAGATGGTGTTTCCTTAAATGGTCTCTCCGAGATTTGAACAAAGGACCCTACCCTCTCTATGACACGAGAGAGGTTTCTGTTTATTGGTTGGACGAGAAACAAGTTGTTCATTAGAGGAGCACTGGTATTTAAGGACTAAGTAGTAACCTAGGGTAAAATGGTAATTTGACCCAGCTGGTGTTACGAACACTTGTGAAGGACTAACTTGCTGTTATTGATCTATATCAGTGGACACAAAAATGTATCTACAGTGAGAAAAGTTCAACTGTGAGTCTTTAGTGGAGTGTACACACAGTTAACGAATATTGATTAATGTGGTTAATGAGTTTAGCCAATTAATCTCATATCGTTGTAGCTTCTGATCTGTAGATCCATAAGGTTCCTTTCCTAGCTCGTTAAGGATAATGAGATTAATATATCTTGGATATAAATTGAAATATTCAAATTGACTTAGGTAATTAATATAATGTATGGTGATACATTATAATATAAAGTTTATACCTTAGTTAAACTTTATAATATAATTTTATTTTGAATGTGATTCAAAATTAAGTTATGAGATATTAAAATATTTGAATAAGTTCAAATATTATTTTAATGAATTAGATTCATATCAAAACTATAAATTAAATTTAATGCGTATATGATGCACATTAAACTATAGGTTATGCGAGAATATTATAATTGAATATGATTCAAAACAGAATCAAATTAAATATAAGATATTGAATTTAGTAATTAATTAATACTTTAGTTTAATTAAATTTGATTTAATTAAATTAAAACTAAAGGTTATGAGAGAATATTATATTTGAATATGATTCAAATCAAAATTAAATATAAGATATTTAGTTTAGTAATTAATTAATGACATAATTACTTAATAGCTTAGTTTAATTAAATTAAAACTAAAGTTTATGAGAGAATATCATATTTGAATATAATTCAAATTAGAATTAAATTAAATATAGATATTTAATTTAGTAATTAATTAATTGTAGAATTAATTAATAGTTTAATGTAATTAAATTAAAACTAAAAGATATGAGAAAGATTCACGGAATATTAATTAAATATGATTTACTTATTTGTTAATTTAATTTTGATTTGATTGAAATTAAATAACTGTGGAAAACTTTGAGATTCACCTATGTAATCCCTCAATTCTCTCCTACCTCATTTTCTTGTAGAACAAGTAAAAAAGATTATAAATTAGTGTCTTCGATGTTTTAATAAACACAACACAACACAAAAGAAAAAAAGATTGGCATAAATAGTTTTTTCCTCTCTTTTTTCTGTCTAATTTTTTTTTATAAAAAATTCTCAAAGTCCCAAAAAGATTCTCACAAACCAAACCTCATCTACTCAGAGGATAAGAAATGTTCCAATTGGTGGTGGCCTCACATTTGGTGATTTGTAGACTTAGAGTCAACAACAAAAGTAAGTTTCAATTTTTCTCTGTAATTTTATTTATTTTCTTAGTATGCATGCTAAGCCTTATTATTTTACATAAATTGTTTCTGTAATTATTTTCAATGTATTGGTATTTTTATTTTTTCAATTAAATTTGAGTAATGGTTATGTTAAATCTTTCGTTGCGCAAGGGCTTTCATCCCTTCATTTGGTATTAGAGTTATCTCAATTTTTTAAATTGAAAAATTTTAAAAATTTTGCATTGTTTTTAGGTGGGATTACAATATTATTCATATTGGTTGCAATTGATAGTTTACTGTAATAATTTTGGCCGTAGATTTACTGCTTTTGATTTGATCAATTGTAAAGGCCCTTGCGTTTTTGGATATTTTTATTAATTACATCTTTTAATTTTTATTCCATGATTGGATTGGATTCGCTTTTTAAAGCTTTTGGACCGATTTTGAAGCTTTGGAAACGAATTTTAGGATAAATTTTGCTAAATTAATGTAATTTTTATGCTTTATTTTATCCTGGGGACCAATTTTACAAGTTCAATTGTTATTTAAACGCTTTATGGATGTCATTATAAATCCCACCATTGGTAAAACTTGCTCATGCATTTTTATATATTATAATTGTTATAATTGAATCAATGCATGATAAAGTAATTTCATGAGTTATTTAGTGTATGTTGATATATTAAATATATGAAATTGGAGAAGCATGATACATGACATTACTTAGATAAATATAATTTGTTGTACTATATGCTTGATAGGTTTTCATATTTTTTTTATAAGTGTTATTTTAATTAAAATAAAAATCAATAAGAATTGAGCATAATACATCCATGGTATAATATAAGAGTTACATGCAATTGGTTTAATTTTATTTTGATTGTTTATTAATTTATTAAACCATAGTATGCATGATTATAAGACTAATTAATTAGTTTTATAAAAGTTATAAAATTTGATAATTAGAAACCGCCAACCTATAATAAAGAGTTGCATGCAAACATAGGATCTTAGGATAATTTGATTTAATTTTAAGTTGTTTAAAATTAAATAGACCTAAGATCACATTAGTTCTAATTAGATTAGAATCAAGCCTTATTTTAGTTTAATGAAACTAAATATGATAAATAAGATTTAAGGTTATAGGAAAACTCCACTGGTTAGGTTCTGTCTAAAGCTGGGGTACTTAAGTTGACGATTTACGGAACACCTCCTACCTGGGAACTGACCCAGAACCAGCGTTGAATTAACCTTATTTCTATTAGCATGACACTAGGTAAATTAAATGGTTTAATACACTTAGAAACTTTAGAGTAAAATCTTATTATAAAAGTTATATTAGGATTTAAGGTTATAAGGGAACTCCACTGGTTAAGTGCTGTCTAAGGTTGGGGGTACTTAAGTTAACGGTTTGCGAAACAACTTGCACCTGGGAACTAACCCAGAACCGATGTTGAATCAACCTTATTCCTTCATAAGATGTTACTAGGTAAATTAAAAAGTTTAATACACCTAGAAACTTTAGAGTAAAATTATATTATAAAAGTTATAATAGGTATAGATTTAGTTAGATTCATTTAGCAGCATTTAGTTAAGTACAACAAACCCTAAAATATTAGAACAATTTAGTGGAGAAAATGGTATATATATTTTTAGCTCTCACGTCCATAAGAATTCACACGTGAGATCCATACTCGACTCCGTGTCGCCCTAGACACGACCTACCTTTGAAAAGTGTTTGTATGGATCAATAATAAGGTGAATCAGAAAGATGTTCATAGTAAATGGAAGAAGGACGCGTGTCATTGTATCCTACGGTCTCCTCCATTAGGTTGTACCGTGAGATTTCTATGATCCATCTGCGTGTTGTTCTAGAGCAACCATCCTTTCGGAGGGCCTAATCATAGAGTTGGAACACTGCAAACTCCAGAAATGGATAGGGTTTCTTAGGTTAATCTTCAACAGTTGTCTTTCCTAATGGTAGCTTGTTGAAGCGTACCTGTGGAATCTGAAAATTGGAGGATCATACTTACGGGGTGAATTAAGTTAGTTAATGAATCATTGACCGAACAACAGTAGGTTAGAACTATAGGAATAAGAGTTATTCTGGTATTAATAATTAGCTGATATTGTCTCAATTCAGGAGAGGAGTAACTGATCACCCTTCGGTGGCTGTTGCTCTAACTTCTGAAGTATCGTTGCAAAAACTAAATCATTTGTTTGATTAGGGTTGTGTGATTGTTTGTTTTTTTTAATATATTAGATACTTTGTGTAATGGGTTAAGACAAAGATAACTAAGACGATCAATTATTTGTAAAACTTCCAGCATGTCTTCCTCTATAATTCAACTGCTTAAGAATGAAAAATTAATCGGTAAAACTTATGCAACGTGGAAGTCGAACCTGAATACGATTCTAGTTGTCGATGATCTACGCTTCATCTTAACGGAGGAATGTCCTCCTTTCCATACTCAAAATGCATCTCAGACTGTCAGAGATGCAAATGCCCGCAGACAAAGGCCAATGAAAAGGTTCACATCTATATCCTTGCTAGTATGTCTAACATACTAAGCAAGAAGCATGAGTCCATGGTCACTGAACATCAGATCATGGATTCCTTCCAGGACATGTTTAGACAATCGTCTTTTCAGATCCATCACGAGGCTATTAAATACGTTTATAATGCACATATGATAGAGGGCCAATCTGTTAGAGAAAAGTTTTTAGATGTATTAAACCATTTCATTTACCTAGTAACATCTTATGCTACTAGGAATAAGGTTAATTCAACAATGGTTTTGGATTAGTTTCCAGGTAGGAGGGGTTGCGTAAATAGTCAACTTAAATACCTACAACCTTAGGTAGAACTTAACTGATGAAGTTTTCTTATAACCTTAAATTCTATTTGTCCTACTTAGCTTCGTTAAATTAAAATAAGACATAATTCTAATCTAATTAGAACTAATGCGATCTTAGGTTTATTTAATTTTAAACAATTGAAAATTAAATCAAATTATCCTAAGATCCTATGTTTGCATGCACTCTTTCTCAAAGGTTGACGGTTTCTAATTATCAAATTTTATAACTTTTATAAAATTAATTAATTACACCTATAATCATGCATACTATGGTTTGATTATAAAATAATCAAATTATAATTAATTAAAGAGAAAGCATATAACATGCAAATCAAATTTAATATAACTACTATATTACTCTATTAATGTTTTATGCTCAATGCATTTTGATTTTCATTTCAATTAATATAACACTTATACTAAAAAATTTCATAAGAAACAATCTAATTTTATCCTAAAACATCTTCAAAAGCTAAATAAATCGGTTAAAAAACGTTCAAAAAGCCTTAAACAAGGCTAAAGAATCATGAACCAGTCCAAAATTACAATGAATTGGCCCAAAACAACTTGAGTTGGCCCAAAAAATCTTAAACCTATCCAATTTGAGCAAAATTGGCTGAACTATTGTTCGAGCCAACCTCCAAGTCGCCTGCGAGCCATTTGGATCTGACCACGAGCCATGCGTGTCGCATACGAGCCGTTATCCATGCTCGAGCCACGTGCGCCCAAGCTGCATCACCATAGTCGCATATTCCAGACCAGCCGAGTTGCGCCATGAACAAGTTAAATCGTTGGTAACATCTGCAGTGGTGGCTTACCCTCCGCTGACATCAGCATGATGTCATGCTAACGTCATCCCTTCTTCTTCAACCTTGCGTCGCATTTTTTTTTTCCGATTTCGTACTTATAGTATCAAAAAATTGTTGTAACTTGGTGTCTAGTGGTCCAATTTGCATGAATTTGGTACCATTTTTCATTGAAAATACTCAAAATCTAAATTTATAGTCTACATTTCAAGATTTACAAAATAAAATGTTAAAAAATGCAAGAACCTTTACATTTCATCATGTCAAAACTGTAAATCTATGGCCAAAATTACAGTAAGATTCAATTGCCAACTTACATTCATAATGTAGTATCCACAATAAACCAGTGCAAATTTTTATAATTTCTAATTAAAAAATTGAGATGACTCGGATACCAATTGAAGGGATAAGAGTCTGACGCAGTAGAAAACTTTACACAACCACAACTCAATTTTAATTTGAAAAATTAAAATTACCATACATTGACAATATTATAAAAACAATTTACTGTAAAATTAATAAAGTTAAGCATGCTCTTAAAAAAAATAGAATTATAGAGAATAAATTGATTTACTCTCGTTGTTGACTCTGAATCTACAAATCACCAAATGTGAGGCCACCACCACTTGGAACCTTTCAATCCTCTGAGCAATCAAGGCTTAAGATTTGTGGTAAGCTTTTTTCGAATTTTTCTAGGAAAAAATACAAAGAGCAAGAGAGAATTATTTTATTCAGCGTACGCAGACCTTCTACAACTGATCAGAGCTCTTACGCAGTCCTACTGCTTTTTAGAGAAAGTTAGAGAGATATGAGGATTACGTGGGATGCTCCCCCGTTCCCACTAATAACTCCCTCGTTAGGGAGTTATTATTTTAAATTAATTAAAATTAAATTCAAAATAAATAAATAATTAGTTAATTAACAAATTAAATCAATAATTAATTAAAACATATTTAATTAATATCTCATTTAAATCATATTTAATTAAATCAATAGTTTTAATGTAATTAATTTAATTAAATCAAATTTAATTAAACATAATTAAACTAAACTATTAATAAATTCTTCAATTAATTTATTACCTTATATTTAGTTTAATTCAGATATGATCATATTCACATATAACATTGTCTACATTACAAGAAATTCCACATACCATGACACTTATGAACAGTGCAAATGAGAGGGGGGAAGAAAAGTTGTGTCATATTTTCCCAAAATCGGGTTTTGACGGGAAAAGATGGAATTTTTCGAATTTACGAAAATTCGTGATGAGTTTTTCGTGCCACAACGCGTCATCTTTTTTCATTAAAAGTTTTAGCTTCTGCCCTAGCATTAAAAAAAACGCACGACCCCCCTTATTTTCTCACGTTTTGCCTGAAGCTCAATCAATTCGTTCGCCCAGTCGCCCAATCTCATATGTCTTCAACGTCCGACAGCCATCATCAGAGGTCCACCCACTCCGGCGTCGCATCTCTGTCTGTAGTCCTTTGTCTCCACAACAGCCACACCAAACGTCATTTTTGGTTGTGCAATATTAGAAGACAAAATTCATCCGTGCCTTCGGGTTTATTCCCTTTCTTTTTATTGCCGACACTCATTTCATGTTGGCAAATAGGTAGGTAAATCTATTAAACGTTTGTGTCGAAAAACCATGTCCAACACTTTGCCTCATCACATAGGTTACAACGTGTTTGATGAAATGCCTCAATGAAAGATTTTGTTACTTTTTCTTTTATTTTTCTTTGTTCCAATACAAAATTCAACCTAGAACCATACTGTATCATTTTTTTTCTTCTAAACCATGGATTTGAATACTAATTATGTTTGTGGAAGTGATGACACACTGTAAAACATTGACATTTTTGTTATAATTTGTGCCTTCTATGATACTAGTTTTCATTTTCTGAATTGTATTGACGTTTTGTTGCATAATACAATAGTTCAACTTTTATTAAACTTTATTTGGATACATATTTTTTTTTTATGCTCAATTTTTATTTTGTTCCATAGGTTTTTTTTATTTTTGTTAGGTCCAAGTTTGATGTGTAATGTTAAATTTTGATTTCCATGTAGTTAGAAAGAAAATAAGGAGATTGCATTGCACATGTTTTGCTAAGTTTAAGAAGGTTGAGAAGGGGAGAAGATGCA
>JBBPDJ010000023.1:9252971-9265213 GCA_037974625.1 Cucumis cinereus | reverse complement strand
CCTTGTAAGCATAAATCAAATACCCACCATCTAAGTCTTCCATCTTTCAAATCTCTTCATACCAAAACACCATATAGCAATAACAGAAATTCAAACCCCATCTCAGAAACACAGAACAAAAACAAAAATACCTTAAGAATTAGCAGTCTCAAGCACAATAAACTGGAAGAGGCTAAAAAAGATATTTAATTTCAGTCTGTCAGACCGCCTTATGACCATCCTAGCAGGTTTGAACCTACCAAGAACGATCCTCTACAGCCGCCGGACCAAGGCCCATTGGTAGTTAATCACGCTCTAGTCACAAAGCAGTGGTTCATCCACCAGACTACGGTTCTTGTCTCCTTCGAACTCAAGGACACAGATGTACAACCTATAGAACAGATCCTGTTCAAGTAAGGTCGTGTCCTGCTGGCTTCATAGGGCTATTTAAATAGTGTAGCTTTTTATTCTAAATTTTCAATGTGGGACTTTTCTGTCGGTGTTTGAAGTGTTGTGTCAATTGGGACTGCAATTAGGTCAAAAGAGAGTTGTTTTTATTATTATTAAATCTAATTCAATTATTGGAATCTTAATTTTATTAAACTCAAATAAAATGCTAAAAAACTTATACCCTGAAAGATTGAATTCAACTATACCAATATTTGCGTCAATTTACTCTGACTATTAGTTTCAAATTAGTATAAATTATATGAAGAATTATTCTCCAATAACTTAAAATTTTATTTATCCAATAAAATTGGAAAGAAGCTATGGAGTGAAATATAATTAATATAATTTTTATTTTTATTACAAACATAAATTTTAAAGACAGTTTTAAATATAACAAAATAAACTAAAATATTAATAAAATATAACAAAAGACATACATATAATTATACATCATCCAAATATTTAGTCATACAACCAACCAATCGTAATTGTCTGGATTTTCTTTTTTTAAGGATGTTTCTTCAATTTTTGTTAGTTTTTGGATATTTTATTTGGGTAAATGTAAACAGCCTTTTATAAGCTGCAATGGAAGATGTTTCTTGTAATCAACATAGGATTTCTTTTAAAACTCCCATTCACTTCATTTATCAATCACTTGTTTGTCTTCTATATTCTAGTTTGATTTTAAATGTTATATTGGTTGAGTTTCATGTGATGATTAATATTAATATGGTTAATTCATAGACTATATTCTAGTTTGATTTCAATAGGTTATGAATATCATTATTCAATGAGAGAGAAGTGGTGACTGACGACCGGTGAACAAATGTTGTGGAGGAATGTTGGTTGGGAAAAGAGAGATGTTGGAGGTTGCCCAATTCAAACAAAATTGCTTTAGTTTTGGCTGGCCCACACGGGGTATGTGAATGACATCCAACTATATATAGTTGAATCTCCTTAAAGAGTGTCTAAGCTTACTCATTCTTCGGGGAAACGTATTTTCGGTGGATGGACTGATCACATTGGCTATTAGCAACCCCAAGAAAGAGGAGTATGAACTAAACATATAAGTACATTGTATAGATAATGTCAGATGTCTTATTCTGGTAACACGCTTACAAACTAAGCTACATATAAAAAGTTAGAAGACAAACAATACACTGTACATGAACAGATGTTCCAACTATTCTTAGGTGATCGTCCTCGAATAAAGTAGAAGATTAGATCTTGAAAATTGTTATGACAGCAAAATCATCTTCATGAAAATTGGGGAGAAAATCCATCCGAAAAAATGGAGACAAATTAATGTGAATGGAGAAACCAAAATGTTCAAAAAAGATAGAAAAGAAAAATATTTGTTCCACAAGATCATGGGATTTTAATAATAATAAAAAAAGAAAGTATAAGAAATGTTGGAAAAACACGTGAAACCTAAAATCATAAAAATAGGAGATGCTTCCTAATATCATGGAAGTCCTAATTTTCCAATTTCGTATCTAAAGAATCAATTACAAAAAAGTACAAATTAACTTGGAAATACACAAAAATTGGTACCAAAAAAAAGCAAAAAATCTAATGATGAAAATATTCAAATCTTTATAGATTTAATAATTTATATCTTAGACTGAAATTTTTAATTAAATGATTAAACTTTAAAGATAGCTTATTATAGCTTTTTTTTTTTTTAATATTGATTTGTATGGTTTTTTTTTTTAACAAAATTAGATTTTTAAACTTTAACTATACATTAGAGTTATATCATTAAATATTCAATTTTAAATTAAATTATTAAACTTAAAAGTAACTTATAGAATTTAACACAATATAAAAAGCATCATATTACTATAACCAAATAATTTATAAAATCATTAAATAAACATAATAATTTTCTAAATAATTTTGAAATTTTTTCAAATATAGAAAAAACAAATAAACTATTTACACTTCATAGAAAAAAACCACTAAAAGACAAAAGTTAATTACACTTGATCTTTCTATAAAGTGTAAATATTTTGTTAATTTTTCTATTTTCGATAATTTTCCAATAATTAATTTTCTACTAGTGATATGCTTCTAAATAACTTTTTTAACATAACATTATAGATCAATATTAAATAAAAATAAACTTACAAACTGAAGAACAATTATATTTTTTCTTCAAATGGACAATAGTTTCTTCTCTTTGATATTAATCCAACTTGACAAAACTACAAAAGGAATATATATATATATATATATATATATATATGAGAATATTATTATAATTTTATTAAAAAACAAAACAATTTAGTTCAATACAATTTACCTCACTTTTGGTATGTCAATCTTATTTTTTGTTATTGATCTTCAAATCAATGTTACAATTAAAGAAAGAATAATAGTAGGAGAATAAAATTTCTAACTAAAAAATATATAAATTCCGTAGAATAAATACTAACCTTGCAATATAATAGAAATCGTGGGTTTAATTAAAAATCTGTGGATTGAATTTAGAATTAATAATGAAGAAGAAAATAAAAGTGACGAAAAATAAGAAATAAAAAAAAAAACAAACTAAAAGAGTTCTGTGTTCATAACCAGACATCTTGTTTTTTTTTTTAAAAAAAAAAAAAAGTAAAACAAATTAAATGAGGTCTGGTGTTCAAAACTAGACCTCTTGCTTTTTTTTCCCCAATTCTTCAAAACAACACTATTTTTATATATATTTTCAAAACTTCCTTATTCTTTTAATTATTTTTCTCAACCACATTATTAAAATAAAAGATTTGAAAATACACAAAAAATGGTAAAAAAAAAAGCATAAAATCTAATAATGAAAATATTCAATTCTTTAGAGATTTATTAATTTATATATCGATGTAGAATTGTCTACTTGCTTAAATATTTATTTATTCAAGTATCAAATAAGCATATCCTATTTTGATTACGGGTATAAATAAGACGAGTGATATAAATAAAACCATCGATAGATATCAATCACTCTTCTATAAAAAGTGGACTTTTGTTATTGTCAATGTTTATTGAATTACAAACCAAACCTTATAAATAAAACTTCGATAGATTAATATCATTTGTGATTACTAGATTGCACACATAATTCTATAAGAGTCTAACAATTTTATACTTCTATAAAAAAAAAAAAAAAGCCATAAACTATCAAAAGACTTCTATTATTGTTTATCAACAAAATTATAAACTTTTATGTACTTCAATCAGAGTCTATACGTATATCGAGATCAACATCTATTATTGTCTGTTAGAGTGATAGAAGTCTTTCACTAACAGTTAGTGATGAAATCTATTACTAATATATTTCTTCGTTCTATTCTATCACTTCTATTGTTGATAAATAGACCTTTATTTGTTACTTGAAATAACAAGAAGTGAAAAATTTATAATGTTGTATATATATTTTTTAGTGTTTAACTATCCATCAATAAAATTAGAATTTTCATGCATCCAATTTTTTTTTTTTTTTTTTTTTGTCATTCAATGGGTTTTGGGACATTTTATATGAGTTAGAAATAATTTTTTGAATATTTTCAATTAAATTTAAGTTTGAAAAATTATTGTAATGACACACTGGTGAAAATAATTATAAAATACAACAAAATTCTAGATTCTATCAGTTATATATTGCGGCTAGAAGATTTCTTTATCTTTGCCTTTTTTACTTCACTAATTTTTTCCTTTTTTGAACCAATTTTTTTTATATTGATTTATTTGATTCTCTCCAAAATTGGTCGTGATATAAATATAGCACTTTGATTCTTGTGCGACCTAGGCGAAGCAGACCGTAAGCGGTGTTAAAAAGACAGAGGTATGTTTAAGATGTTATCCTTCGTTCCTTGCAGTAATATGCTTTGAGAAAGAATATCACAGTACATGTAGTTGATTGAATCAATTGTTATTGACATTATGAAGAACGTTCTGACAACAGTTATATCAGTTAGGGGGAGTCTAACCTTGATGATATCTTGGAAATTTTCTTTAGGGGAGCTTGAAACTTGAAATAAGAAGATAAACTTGAACTCATGATTTTAGGGGAGTCTAAAATCTATCTCTTATAATCTAGTGAAATGTGTATGATGCAAGTTAGTTCTTTGAATGGGTTGTGTACTTATAAAACTCTTGTTATCTAGTGGATTATCGGTCTTATTTGGGCACATAGCCCTCCAAATGTAGGTGTGTTTCACCGAATTGGGTTACTAAGTTCTTGACACCATTCTTATTTTCTCTGTGCATTGTGCTATATTATTTGTTATTAGCTTTGGTTCTGTCTAAACGTACCCAAGTTAATATCAATGATCATTGATAGGCTTCTATCAATGTGTCTATAAGTGCACTGATAGACACTAATTATTGACGATCATTGATAGACTTCTATCTATGTCTATAAGTGATAGACACTAACCATTGGTGAAATCTAAAATTTTGTTGTATTTTATAAATATTTTTATTTATTTTTATAGTAACTCATTTTGCTATACATATGCAAGGAGCCTAAAAAAAACTATAATTAATGTTATTTAATTAATTAAATTATATTTTTACCATTCATATGGATGAACTTAAAAATAATAATTATAATAAATCTAAAAGAAGTAGGGATATTATATATCTATCTAAATAATCATGGAAAAAAGTTTATAAAGAAAGAAGCAAACCCTTAATCTATTCATTAATTTGAGAAGTTGATATACTGAAACCTTATTAAATACAATTCAAAGTTTGAGAATAATTTATTTAACATTTTATAGTTCTAACAATTATCAAACGCAAAATTTAAAAGTTCGAACAACTATTAGATATTCGAAGATTTATTATACACAAAATTAATTTATGAACTAAACTTGTAATTTAGATTTAAGAATCTTTTCTTCTCTAAATTTTGAATGAAAATAACATTTTAGTCCACCATCTTTACTTTGTATAGATTTTAGTTCATTTACGACCAAATATCTAAATAATTTATCCAAAACTTTAATGAGTATCAATTTAATTTTTTATTTTACAATTTGTAACCATATAGTCTCAATCGTAAAAAAAATACCGGTATATGGATTGATATATTAATAAAGAATAAGTTGTTTATAAATTATAGGTTTAAATTTTATTTTTGTCTATTAACTTTATATCTTGTTCTATTTTGATACTTAAATTTTTAAAAACAGTTTACTGTGATCCATGCCCTTAGAATTTCGTTAACTATCTAACGAAATTATGATGTGGCTTCTATATTTGGATGACCAATGTCTAACTTTATCATATTAATTGATTAACCAAGAAATCTTGTTAATTTATTCTATAAACTTTTTATGCCAACACAAAATTATAATCAACACACCTAATCAAATAAACCCTAAACTAATTAATTTTCTTCTCTTTGTTTCTCCAAAACTCAACTCTCTCACATCCCCTCCCACTCCTCCACCCTTTATTTTTATTTTTATATTTTTTTTCAAATTTGAATCTTGAAGTAAATTATAAGAACATTAGGTACAATAAAAAAAATTCTAAAAAAATAAAATAAGAACAACTCATATATAAAATAAACTCTACAAAATTGCTGATAAATATTTCTACAATATAGAAGTTCTTTTATCATTTTGTTAAAGAGTTAATAAATTTTTTTAAAATTCAAATACTAAAACAGATGTTAATAAAAGTTTAGAGATTAAAATATAAAAAAATACGATGTTTATGGATCAAAATAAGATTTAAACCAAATTAGGATCTACGAAATTATTACATAATCAAAATTTTCCCCCAACGAAATTGTTCCTTCATTAGTAAAAGTGACTTTTAAACTTTTGAATGATTGAGGGTATATAATAAAATAAAATGTAGTTGTATGACACGTGGACACTTCCCGCTAGTGCCAAAACTAGGGGACCACTAGAGGTTAGGTTCACATGAAATTCAAGGTACAATTGAGGGTATCGCGGTAATTGCAAGCCAAAAGATGCTTAAATAGTCTTCTAAATCTAAATTTAAAAAAAAAAAAGAAAAAAAAAGAAAAAAAAAAAGGAATTTGGATCTCTGCACAGAGAAGAAAATGGCAGAGCCTCAAACTCGCGAAAATTTAGCTCAGAATTTATCACTTTCACCACTCTCCCGCTCCACTTTCTCCGCAGGCGCCGCCGATCCAGATGCCGTGGAGCGTCCGCTATCAGCAGCAGGCGTGGCGGGCGTGGAGGATCCGGATTTGATTCGAGAAGCTAAACGGCGAAAGCAGTGTCCAAGGGCTTTAGAGAATCTGGAGGAATTGACGTCGGCGTCGAATTCGAGCTTGGCCTTCACCTTCGACACGAAATTGTGCGGATTTTCAGCAGAGACCACTCCGAAATTCGGATCGTTCAACTCAATCGCACCGGAAATGGAGAGGAATGAAAAGAAAGAAGAGAGGGAAGTGAGAGTAGAGGAAGAAGAAAGCGTAGTTGAAGAAGAAGAAGAAGAAGAAGAAGAAGAAGAAGAAATTGGAATTGCAGATGGTTTGGTAGAAGGCATTGAAGAAGAAGAAGAAAGAAATTGATTTGTAATGTTGAAAAATTGTGTTGTGTATCTCTGTGTTTGTGATATGAAATTAATGATGTGGTTGAAAATTAGGGTTTGAATGAAAGGGGGGGAATAGGGAATTGAAATGGAATATTGAAGAGGAATGGATTGAATGAATGATTGTTTTTAATTTTAATTGAATTATTAAAATTAAAATTAAAATGATGAATGATTAATTTAAGAGTGAATGAATTTGGAAAAAGGTGTTGTTTTAGCATTGGAAAGAGTCAGCAACCACTAGCTATTTGCCCTTTCACTCCCACACGTGCATTCCTTATTATTATTATTTTTTTTTTTTTCAAAAATGCTTTATGAATTTCTTCTTTACTCAATCAATTGCTTCTTCTTTTTTTCTCCACTTCCAAGGTTTTGAATTTAGTTTTTTTTTTTTCATTTTTCCTTAAATACTTACTATGATGTCTATCAATTAATCTAAAATAATTATCAATTAAACTAAGAAGGTAACGTTTTAAAACTTCTCTCCACTGTCCCTTCATTCACAGTTTTCTCTCCACGATACTTTCACATAAAAAAGGATGTTCCTCAATTTCACTCGGACCACTCATAGAAAAAAAAAAAAGAGGGATTTTTTTCTTTTCTTTCTTTCACAAAGACAAAGGGAGGAAAGATAATTCTCATTTTCTACCAAGGACATGAGACTCAAAGCGAGAGAAGGAAGATACCTCCTTATTTTTTTCTCTAATTTTACTGTTCTTCATTTTTTTCCCTCTAATTTTACTGTTCTTCATTTCTAAGAACCTCTTTAATTCCATCACTTTTCTCTATTAGGAAAATTGGGTGAAATTTTTTGTCTTCTCTTTGCTTTTACTATATTGTATTGGGATAAAAACTTCTACTTCTTCTTGTCCAAATCTTTTCAATGTTTAAAGATAAAAAAAAAAAAAAAGATAAATTCTTCTATTTTCTTCCGCCCAAATCTCCTTCAATTTTTAAATAAACAAAATAAATTCTTTCAATCAAAATTTGTTTCTTTCATGTCAAAGTCTCCCCAATTTTTAAAATTAAAAAAAAAATCTTCTTTTTCATGGATAGAAAATTTAAAAATCTTTTCAATTTACAAATTATCCGTATTTCGGTTCTTTGAAATTATCTATTGTGATTATTTTTTTTATCATAGAAGATATTTTATTTTTTTTACGGTAAGTTTCAATAGCAATATTTATTTTGTTCTCTTCCTTTATAACCCTCTATAGATTGTTATTTGTTTCACATATTATTATATCAAAGGCATGAATTAATTATTGTGGCATAATTGGTTTGGCGGATTTGTGCTTTCATTTGAGCATGAATTAAGTCTACTGCCATATTATTGTTGTCAATATTATTATTATTATTTGTATAAAAATACTATAGTATAATTTCATGTCCACCAAAAAAAGAAAAGTCAGTAAATTAATAATTGGTTTTAAGGTGGAGTAGTGTTTTGCTTATGGTTTTTTGGCTAAAATTTCATAAATACATGAAATACCTAACTGAAATTAAATTAGAGAATTAGTAGTGTTTACATGAAAATTTCCGTTTTATTATTAAAAATTGTTTATGAAACCTATCTAATTTAAATCTAACTTTGAAATCATTTTCATAGAATTAAAATTTTGAATTTAAAAAAATATCATTAATAATTATTCTATTGTAAATTGGAATGAGTAGTGTCTCTTTATGGTTTTTTGGCTAAAATTCCATAAATACATGAAACGGTTCAAGACAATTAAATTTGAGAATTAGTAGTATTTACATGAAAATTCTCCTGATAAATATTTTTAGAAAAGTACTAAAAAAAGGTTTCATTACTAAAAATTCATAAATATATAAAACATTTCTAATTTAAAATTTCTAATTTGAATTCTATTTCATAAAATAAAAAATTTGAATTTCAACAAGAAATAACAATTATATTTTATTTTTTAATTACAAATGAGACTGAGTAGTGTTCTTTTTTTTGGAATTTTTTTAAATTTCTTAAATACATGAAATTTCTCATTCAAACATCGACACAGAGATTTAAAACATCAATGTTTGATGTTATAATATTCTTGAGGTGTAGAAAATTATTTTGGAAATCCAAAATAAATTTTCATCTTTTTAATGGCTCTGATGTCACTCATAATTATTAGTTCATGTCTTATTTTTAAAATGTGAACTTGTAAACATGAGACATTTAAAAATAAAGCAAAATAAAATTTTGTGGACCTTATTATTTTTTTAAAATTGAATAATAATACATAAAATTTGGTAACCGTTTTCACGGATGTTGTAGGGTGCTAACACCTTCCCTATACGCAATTGACTCCTAAACTCATATTTAAATTTACGTAGACAAATACTTTTTAAATTAGGTGACGAATCACGCCTTTAATATGATTGGTGGCGACTTCAAAACTATCTATTTTAAGTGATCTTTAAAAGAGGACGTCGGTGCTCCGGGTCGCAATCACGTTGCGATAGCTTGGCGACTCCACTAGGGACCACCTTAAGAGAGTCAAGCCATTACATTTTGTCTATTATTATTCTATGATAATTTGTTGGTCCATTTGATTTTTTTATGTGATTCATGGTATTTATTTTTGTACTTTTTTTTGTGCAATTTATTTTGCATACTACCATGTATTTACACATTTTCACAAGCTCTCTACCCGGTCTACTACCCTATAGGACTAGAATTGAGAATAGAGTAGTGTTGACCTTCGAGGGACTCAGGCTCCCGTGCAGGCACATGAAAAATTCTCGCTCAAGTTGACTTCTTTGTTATTCTTTTGACATTGGAGTTAATTTGGGAGCCTTTTTATTTTCTAGGATTGTTAGAACCCAACTTTACACTATCATGCATCCTAAAACTAGCCAATAATTATCCAAAGTTTGAACAATGATACCAATTTTATTGATATTACATGTTTTTATGTTATCTTATTCATATTACATGTGTTTATTTCCTTCATGTATTCAAAGTTCAACGTTGTTTGATTTTCTAGTTATTTTTTCATCTAATCCTTAAGTTCATTAACCAGTCATATATTCTTCTGGACCAATATTTTTAATTTTATATGTTAAATCATCTATAATCTCATGTAACATTTTCATTTCTTTATTAAAACTTTAAAAAATCATTTCATACCTCATGCAAAATCACATTTTTTTTCTTTTCATTTTATGATGTTTATTCACCAATACTTGAATAGTGTCATCTTACTCACATTTTTGTTTATCTTCAAATTATTTACCTTTCATGAAAAAATTATAAAAAAACATAAAACACATCTTCCTTTCTTTTCATGTTATGCATTTGAACATTTTGCACATAAGTTCATTAATTTTAGCATTTCATAAATCACACTTGATTCTTCATAATTTATTTTTTTAGCCTTATTTAGGTACAAAAAATATTTTCAAAAAAGTAAAATAAAAATTAGTTGCATTCATGTACATGCATCAAATTTCACTGTCTTCTACCTCACTAAGTTTTAATTTTTCATTATATCATTTTTAGCGTATGCTTTCAAAATCATGTACTGCATATAACCATTATTGTTCTTTGGGTCTTCATATAGATTACGTTCGAAAATACCAAAAATACAAAAATACAAAAAAAAAAATAGTTGTATCCATGTCATGCATTAAATAGGTTTGAAATAATAATTAAGGCATAAAACCATGTTTTTTTTTGCATCATGCACCATTTTCATAAATTGGCAAGAATTTCAAGAATTTCTACATCCACTCTCCACCATAAAAAGACAACCACGAAAATATTAACCATGGTATCAAATTATTGCAAAAAAGAGAAAAAACATTATATAAGAAGCTACTGGGAAAATATGTATACAACTATATCAATCACTGATAGAAAGTGATAGTGTTTTATCACTCTATATCAATGATAGAGGTGATAGAGTTCTAACTATCTATCAATTGATAGACAGTAATAAATTCTTATCACTGTTTATCACTACGATAGAAGATGGTTGAGTTTTATAACAGTAATAGAGATTTACTATTGTCTACGAAAGATAAGCATTGATGGAACTCTATCACTGTCTATCAGGGATATACAATAATAGAGTTCTATTGCAGACAAATTTTAACGTCACTATATCTTTACACAATTAACAATTGATAGAAAGTGATAACGATCTATCATTATCAATCAGTGATATATAAATTTTCAATGACTACATCTTCACACCAAAAAACAAAAGAAAATAATATTTCAAATTATATGTACATGTTGACAGTACACAAACAAAATTAAAGTAAAGAACAATAAGTTATAGGTACATCTTCACACAAATAAATAAAAAACAAGGAAGAATAAATAGGAAACAGAGGAAGAACATCACAATAAGAAAAAAATCCAAAATTTCATACCACTGTATATCACTGATAGACAGGAATAACCTTCTATCATTGTCTATAAGCGATAAACAAATCTATCACGTACACTAAATTCAAACTAATCCATCAAACCATTTCAATTTCAATGTCTATCACTTGAATTTGATTAAAGAAGAAAAAAAAATCACTAAAAACAACTTATTAAGTAAGCCTAAAACAATAGTAAATAGCTAAAAGATAAATTTAAAAGAAAGAAGAGGAAAATAGTCCACCAAAAAGAGTTTAATTGCAATGCCTTACACTCAAATTTGAGCTATTGAATTTGATTAATGAAAGAAGAAGAAAAACAAAACATAACTAAAAACAATTGATTAAGTAAAACCTAAAATTGAAAGAGTAGAAGGATGATGAAGAAAATATGAGAAAAATAAAGGAGAAGGAGAGAAGAATAAGGAAAAGACAAAGAAAATACGTGATCGATGAAGAAGAAATTGTCATCGATGATGAATTTAAGAGTATTTGCCGCTGGTAATCAAATCACCAATGGTCATCAATGAATAAGATGTCAGTGATCAAATCGCCAATGGTTATCGATAAAGAAGACAAGTGATCAACTACGAAGAAATCATAAAAGAAGGTGTTGGATCGGTATGGCAACCCTAGAGGGGGGTGAATAGGGTTTTTACAAATTAATGAAACTTTTTAATTAAATGATCCCAATAAACAAATTAATTACTTTTTGCTAATAAGGGATTTAAACAAAAAATTCATACAAATGCATTCATATCAAAATGACTTATAGAGTAACATACACAAATTCAAGCACAGATTTTAGCAATTAATTTTACGCAATAAACTATATCAACAAATTAATTGCAAAACTAAATAGGAGAGGGATAGAGAAA
>JBBPDJ010000023.1:9227420-9252871 GCA_037974625.1 Cucumis cinereus | reverse complement strand
AAAGATTGGAAAAGAAGCAAACAATTTTTACACAAATGGAAGCAATTTTGACACCAAGGGTTTTCAAAGGTATATTTCTTTTTTTTTTCTCTCAATTTTATTTTTTTTCCTTTCACAAATTGCCTTTTTTGTTTTTAAATTCAAATGGTGGTTTCTGTAATGTTCATAACTTTTTTTGTAGGGTTTCCTTTATTTGTTTATATTAGCTTTCATTTAAATTTGCTAAGTTTCATTTAGTTTCAATAATGACAAGTTTTAATATTGGTTTTTCTGTATTTAAATTTGGGTAAATTTGGGTTCACATTGGCATCATTATTTGTTACTCATGTAGATTGGTGGTGTTCATTAATTGTGAATTTTTTTTATCAAAGTGGTTGCAATTTGTTTTTTTAAATTGATGTTTGCATAAATTTTCTACTGCCATTTTCTTTAAATTGGTGCCAAATTTGTTTGCTAATTTGCTAATGTCATTTAAAAAAATTTAAATATTTTTGGTGCTGGGATAAATTTGTTACTGCCTTTTTTTAAAAAAATTGTTGCTAATATTGTGACTAATTTGTTACTGTGGATCTCTTTACATTAATTCAAATTTGGTGTGTTTCATTTGCTACTGCCTCTTTGTTATATTAAATTTGGTATTGAGATTTAGTTTGATACTGTGAATGTCTTTTATTAAATTGATTGAAATTAATAATTTATTATTAATTATATTTATTCCATATCATATAATTGATTTAGTTTTTTTTTTTAAAAAAAAGATTATCCTGAGAAATCAAATATTTAGTTTTGTGTGAGATTCTTGGTTTAATTTTTTTAAGTACAAAATTCATTATAAACCTAACGGAGATAGAAAGTAGTGTTTGTTTATGAATTTTATGATTAAAATTCAATAAATACATGAAACTTCTCCCTAAGTAGTTTTTTTTAATAAATTAAATTAAAAAAAATATATCACTCATAATTCTATTTTAAAATGGGACTGAGTAGTGTTATCTCTTTGGAATTTTTTTTTTTAATTCTTTAGAGACATGAAATTTCTCATTAAGCACCTATGATAGAGATTAAAACATCAAGGAGATATTTTAATATTCTTGAGGTAAATAAAATATTTTTTGAAACCAAAATGAATTTTAATGGCTCTTATGACACTCATAATCATTAATTCATTTTTTTTAAAAACGTGAATTGAGAACTGTTGGACATTTAAAAAAATCAAATCAAAATATATTTTCTTTGGTGAACCTTTGAAATTTAATTTTTAAAAGTTAAAAATTGGTAACCATTTTCATGGGTGTTGTAGGATGCTAACACCTTCCCTACACACAATTGACTCCCGAACCTAAACCTGAATTTACGTAGACCAAAAGTTTTATGGGTAACCAATCACACCTAAATATTGTTGGTGGCGACTCCAAAACTATTTATAAAAATTAAATAACAGAGGATGTCGACCGCCTTGGGTCGCGATCACGTTGCGACATTTTTAAAAAAAATTGAGGTTCTAAGAATAAAATTTAAAATTTTAGCGATTTAATTGAAATAAAACTCAAATATCATAGATAAAAGTTGTAACGTTTTGAAACCTAGTAACTAAATTAAATCCAAATTAAAAAATTTAAGAATTAAATGTATAGTACTTTAAAAATTATAGACCAAATAGAAATTAGACACCAAATTTCAGGACTAAAATGGAGTTTTTTTTTATTATTATTATTATTATTATTATTATTATTATTATTATGTGTTGAAACTTGAAACTAATGGTAATGAACGAAGAGAGAAGGTTAAGTTAAACAAGATTTGAGGATGTCCAATCCAAGGGATATGGTAGGTAAGATTGGTTTAGGGTTTGGATGGATATTGGGGATTCTTCTTGGACCTACCTTTTACCTTCTAGATATTAAAGTTTTTAGTGTTTCAAATCTATTTTGGTCAAATGCATCTTTGAATCTTTATATTACATACTAGGATTTTTTTAAAAAATAATATTTTTTTTAATAAAATATGTCAAAAATAGGATGAGTGTGAAAAAAATGTAAAAAATAAGGTAGTGAAGTCGTGTACCCAGTCCACGATTACCCAAAGTCGTTGACGAGGTACACGACTCCGGTACAGGTGACGTCAGCGAAGTCAATGGCATCAACGTGGTAGTGTTGACCACTGCCATGTTGGAAGTCGTGAACTCCGTCCACGACTTTCAAAAGTAAAAAATAGAAAAATATTTTTGTTGTATGTATATAATTAGCCTAATTTGTAGCCCTTGTTTAGTGGCATAATTAACAATTTTTCAAAAGTAAAAATTACTTCCACAATTGTTTTTTTTAAAAATAATTAGCCTAATTTGTAGCCCTTGTTTAGTAGCATAATTGACAATTTTCCAATATAAAAAGATGTTATTTTAAACTAATTAATAATTATCATATCTCGTGGATATTATTTTCGTGAACATCATAATATAACTGTTGTATTTGGTGTCCTAGATCTAATCGTATATCTCATAATTTGTATTTCATTGATACAGATTATATATTTAATAAAATAGAAGTATTTTATTTGACATTTAGATCACTACATTATTATTCAATCCAATAAACTAAGATATAAGGTATATGATGTCATTTGAACAATATGTAATTGATATACATGTAGTTCATGTTTAAGTTATAACCTAAAAGGTATCCTGTAAATGGATAAAGGTTGGGCGTCTTATTCTCGTAACACTACCGAGACCCCACTTTATAATTGTTACATGCGATGTAAGTGTTACAGACAATATGAACCATATTGATCATATGGAGACATGCGAGTGAAAGTATCCTGTATAAAGGAGTTTATACAAGATTAGATCCCGAAATAATTGGTTTCTCTTTACAACACGATTAACGGAAGAAACCAATATTTCACTAGGATGACTATGGGAGACTTGATCGTATACCTCTAATAAATCATATTTAATACAAACTAATTAATACATTATATTTATAGTTATCCTAATTATTTTATATGAATTCATATGAATTTAATATTTAAATATTTTTTAAATAAATCTCTCCAATAGTTTAAATTATAGATCATGCGTTAATTATTAACTATTATTCATTAATGTATCAGAATGCACTATATTTTATATTAATCATATGAATATAAAATTCTCTTAATTAATTTGATCCATTCAAATTATTCCATGTAATAATCCATAGTGAGTTAATAGGGGAATCTAATGAACCTACATATCGAAAATTTTAATGATATGAGATTAATTAATTAAACTCTTTTAATTCAATTAATCAATATTCATTAACTGTCAGTCACTCCACTAAAGACTGATAGTTGCACTCTTTAGATTGTAGATATATTTATGTGCTCATGAATATAACCAATCAACCGTAAGTTTACCCTTCGCAATTACTCATAACTACAGTTGGATCAAATTACCGTTTTACCCTTGCAGTTACATCTAACTTCTTCAATATCACTAATCTCTCTAATGAACAAATAGTTTATAGTTCAACTATTCGATTCAAATAAAACCAAACTTTTGTACCACCGTCGAACTAAATTTGTAAAGTTGTATGATTTCAAACCTAGACTATATGAATCAAGTCTCTAAATTTGTGTTAAGATTGTTATACCAGTAAAAACACATAAAAACTATAAAATTAATATACATTAAAAAATTTGAGTCCAATAAATTCACATTGTCTTCTTAAAACAAATTTTATTCACCATAGTGTCTGAGTTTAGAAAGTAATTGTCTCTTAAGATATAACAAATTATTTTTCTTCTATAAGTTGCTCCACATCTAAAAATTCAACGAACAACTTAGTAAATATACCTAACTTCAAGTACAATTTGAAATGGAGAGATTTTTTTAAAAGAAAAAAATGATAATGAAAAATGTAAAGAAATCAATCGAAGAAAGGATATATTTATAGACCTAATTCATAGACATTCAAATAGTCATATCTTTTTTTCAATCTAGTTATTTATGAAACAATAAAATCATTCATGAATCATGGAGGAACACCATTTATAGTTTTGAAAAGATACATGCAATTCTATATGAAGTATTACTTACCATTTATTCCATCAGGATATATCCGATATCTAATGTTACCTTCTGTATTATTTGCTTTGTACTGAGGGCCAAAGACCACAAGATTACACATCATTAAGCTACATGTTGATCACGCTCACCACGAAGTGTAAATCAATGAGAGGTTGGTGGAGCTTATCGAGTACATCCACCGCAAAAATGCAACATGGACATGTTATGGAAATAAAAGAATTAAAAGCTGAATTTGAGGCTGAATATATGTTGCTTATCCTATAATTATGATAGTAAGGTAGCTATGTCTTACTATTAGTCACAGCTAT
Organism: Cucumis cinereus; assembly: GCA_037974625.1. Classification (NCBI taxonomy): domain Eukaryota; kingdom Viridiplantae; phylum Streptophyta; class Magnoliopsida; order Cucurbitales; family Cucurbitaceae; genus Cucumis; species Cucumis cinereus. The sequence continues at coordinate 9,248,494 of JBBPDJ010000023.1, read as the reverse complement.
GTCTTAATATCATAATAACATTTTCTATTTTGCGTTCATACTAAAGTTTGACCATTGTACAAGCAAATTGACCAATATTATTTGAGTTCTCAAGCATTAAATCCTAGATTAATAATTACAAAAAAGATGATGTTAAATCTCTGTTATCAATAAAAAATAAAAATATCATTAAAAAAAAAAATTATATATCCAAAAAACTTCCATATCAACAACCTTCTCTAATCCCCTCGAGGTGGTTTTCGTTTCCCCGCGCCTAGGTGGTCATAATTTAGATAGCTCCCAAAACTCAAATTAATGAGTGCCCTAATAGTACAGTGACAAAAATACACTTATTTAACATGCTTTTCACGAACCCTAAAATTGAAATATATGTGTGTATATATGAATAATAACTTTGAGCACTTAAGGATTATGGTATATGATTGGTTTGTTGTATGTAGGGGCATGTGTGAGGTGAGTGTAGGAGGGCAAATGGTAGGATATGTAAGAGCATTGTTTGAGTAATTTTATTAAATATAAATGATGATCATTCTTTTTGTTTAGGGGATGGTGCGTGTGGTATAGGTGAGAGTCTTGTTTGTATGTATGTATGTGGCGAGTGAGGGGATTAGTTAATGTTTTGAAATAATTTGGTTTATTGATGAGTTAGAGTAGGGGTAGGTGTGAGATGATTAATGATGTTTGTTAAGTTATTGGTACAAGAATTCTAAGGTTGATTTGTGTTTAGCGTAAGTGTTAAGAAAATAAGTTAAATGTTGTGTTTAAGATTAGTTTGTGTAGGAGGTGTGGGTGTGTGGTAGGTGAGAACATGGTTTGACTAGTTTTGTTGATACCATAGTTGCTTGCATGTATATATCTATTATTTATGAGTTAGAGTCGTGGGTGTGGCTGTGTGATGAGGGATGGAGCCACGTGCCCTCCTCCAGCGGTTGACATAGTTATAGTTATAAGCTTATTCACTTCAAATATGATATATTTGGCTTTTACACAAATTAAATTTTATATATCATATAACAATTCATTTATACCATTTTATATCTATGTACAAGATCTCTATTGAATAGAAACTTGAGACAATAGAAATGTTTCGGACACCAAAGTGAAATATTTTGTAATTTGTTATGTATGTTTCAAATTTAGAGACCACAATTAATTTTGTAAGTCAAATATTTTGTAATTTGCTCTTGGAGTCGTGTGGAAAATTTTGTAAGAACGAATTACAATATAATTATGTATATGACCAAAGACATTTTGTAATTTTGTTTAAATTTTGTAATTTCATTTTAATAGCTTTTTAAATCTTAAATATTGAGTTTTTCTTCTTTAAAAGTTAAAACATTATACTTTTCTTACTAAACTTTGAACTAGTTGTTCAAGATCCTAGGTTTTTTACGAATGAATTTTACTTACCGTTCTCTCATTTCACACAAAAAAATGATTCTACATATCTTTCTCTTTTACTTTCTCTCGAACTCTTTAAGAGCAATTGGCTAAAAGAAAAGTGTTCTCAGTTATAGAGTTTTGAGCTTAATTTTTCAGTATGTAATAGTTTAAACTACACAACATTTCAGTTGGATTATCATATTTGTTAGATATCTATGGTTAGGGTTTAGAGTTTGAGGTTAGAGCATATGGTCTCTCTCGACAAGTTTTACCCAACCACGTTGTTGCTGCATTATGATGCATCGGAAGATATATGCCATGTCGTTTTGGACTTTTACGATTTATAATGGTAGGAAATTTTTTTTTTTTTTTTCTTATATAGTCTCATCAAAGAAAGATTTTTAAAACTTAAATTTTTGTAATTTGTAAAATTACTCATTAGTAACAACTCAAAGTGTTTGAGAGATCCCGTAATTAATCTAATATTAAACAAAAACTCAAGTTCTTACAAGTTATAAACTAATTCAATCAAACTTGTTAGCCACAAGAAACTAAATAGCTAGGAAGTTGGTGATTCTAATTGTGTAAAAAAAAATTAAACTCATTAGTGATCAACTGATCTGAATTAAAAAACTATAAAGGTGAGCACAAGATGATATCCCTTTGTAGATCACCATTTACAAGTAATGGAAATTTTTATAATTTAAATGGGTGGGAATTCCACTAAATCCCCATTACTTAGTGCATTTAATTCCCATCATTAATATTAACTGCACTAAAACCCCTATAAATACCAAAGAAATTAAGCATCAATTACACAATAACATAAATAATTAATCTGAATATCAGAGCTAGAGTCCAAACATATATCAAAGTTTTGTTTTTGTTAATTAAAATGAAGAAGTTGCAGCTTCGTCTCTTGTTTTTTGTTTCTATTGTTTCCATCTTTTTGGTTTCTCTAGAAGTTGATGGAAGAAAGTCTTTACTCCAAAAACAAGGTGTAGATGAGTCTAATAAGCTTGTCGAACAAAATACTATTTCAGATGCAGATTTTCATGGTGAAATGGTGGGTAATAATCAAAAGAAAAAATTACCAACTGATTTGGAAGATATTCCCGTGGATGAAAAGGGCGAAAATTCTGAAGGTGAAAATGGATCAGAGGAAGACGTTCCTGGTGACGACGACGAAGGAGAATCTGAAGAAGCTGGCGACAGCCAAGGAGAATCTGGAAGTGCTGAAGGAGACTCTGGAAGTTCTGATCAAGGAGACTCTGGAAGTTCTGATCAAGGAGACTCTGGAAGTCCTGAAGGAGAAGATGGAGATCTTGAAGATTATTGTGGAGGAGAATCTGGAAGTCCTGGAGGAGAATTTGTACTTCCTAAAGATTGTGGAGAAGAATTTGGAGATGATGATGGGGGAAGTGTTGAAGGAGGTGATGGAGAAGCTCCTGGAGGAGAATCTGGAGAAGAGGTCAGTAAGGACAATAATGGAGAAGATTCAAAAGAAAAGGTACCTGGAGACAATTAAGTGAAGATATGATGGAGATAAATGAGGTGTGATAACATGCATAAAGCAATATAATAAAAATAGTAGTGTTGTAGAGTAGAATAATAAAGAAGACAAGAATAAAAATTGGATGCAAAAAATAAGAAAAAAACAAAAAACAAAAAACAAATTAGTGTTTAAATTCATAGGAAAGTTATGGTATCAAATTAAAATAGATGCATGCTAGTAAAAGGCAGTAAGTAAGATAAATAAGAGGCATATGATATAGTGTTTAACATGGGTGTTTGTAAAATGTATGTGAATTTATGGAGGTATATGATTATGTCAAAGTTTGATTTTGAGTCATAAATTTGATCTCCAAGGAATATATATATATATATAATATGGGTATGTGTTTTATACACAAGTTACCTAAAATTAGGGCTTTTTAATTCTTTTTTGTTTTCTTCACACAAACAAAGAAATTAGATTTTTTCTGTCTTTTTTTTTTTTTTTTTTTTTTTTAACTAATATGAGCTTTAGATTTTTTTTTCTTTAATAAATTGTATTAAATTTTGAATAACATTTTATTTAAAGGTATTGTAGCTAAAGTATGGGTGGGAAAATCGGACTTCTAATCTTAAGATTGATAGTACAAGTATTATGGATTTTTTCTACGTATGCCTATTTTGAGAAGCTGAAATGAAGTTTGACCTTACTTGTGAAAACTAATGTCTTTTGGCTTTCTCCTTACATTATCATGGTGTAAAATTATCCAAATGACCTTCATTTAATTACTCAACCCTCGTTCTTCAATTCTCTCTACTGGATTCTTTCGTTTTCATGATTTCTTCGATATCTTTTTACGATCTTCCTCCTCTCGATAGCAACAAGTTGTACTCAAGGGTTTAAAAAAAAAAGACAATTTGCCTAACTACAGCAAGGTTGTCTGAAGAACACCTTCTTTCATTTCTAATTTGGATTTTTTCCATCGACAAGGGGATTTTTTTTTACCATTGACAACAACAAGATTTTTTCACCATCGACGCTCGATACTCATCCTAGGGTTTGAAAAGCCTTTTTTGTTTTTATTTTTCACGCTTCAGTTAGCTCTTTGACGCTTGCTCCTTGCTCTTGATTTTTGATTGTAGATGACTTTCTTGATTTGTAGAACAACATTTTCTTTTTATTTTAAGACAGACGAGTTTCTGAAAAAAAGTTAAAGTTTGAAAAAGTTTATAAAAAATAGATGAGTTTTATAACCATCTTGTGAATGGATTTTTGTTTTTTAAAATTGGTGAGATTCTTGACCAAAAAAAAAAAAAACAAAGAAAAAAGAAAGAAAAAAAAAGAAAGAAACCATGTGGCAATTAGATGAATTTAGATGAAAAAAAAAGCGGTCCTCAAACTTTTCAAGAAAAGAAAAAAAAAACTTGTGGAAGAAGATCAAGAAGTAACGATAATCGAAGGCAGGAAAGTTAAAAGAGAGAATGCAATGCATGCTTAATTTGGGTCATTTTGATAATTTCACACCTTAATGATGTAAGCTGAAAGTAAAAAACGTTTATTTTGAAAAGTGAAGCCAAATTTGAACCTCTTAAAATAGGTCATTCTTACAAAAAAAAAAAAAAAAAAAAAAAAAACCAAAGTATTATGTCCTTGATGTTTATATTGGCTTTATAAATAATTTTGTATCATAAATTTTAATTGTCCATTTAACTTTAAAGATTTTATTTAACAAATCTTTAATTAAATATGGAAGGGTTCTGAGCCACATATATGTGTATATATATATATATATATATGTGCCAAATAATGTGTAAAAGATTAAAAGTATATATGACCCTTACAATACCGTTAAAAAAAACCCACACATATATAAAAATGGAGTGAAAATGATATCCTTTTTTTATTTCAATAAACATTAACATCAATCTTGATAGTCTATAATTGAATAATAATATTAATTCTTTAAAAAAATTGAATAAGATTGATGACATGTATACTTCCTAATTTTTACCTATAAACTACTAATATTGCAATTTTAATTGATCATGAAAAAGAAAAAAAAAACTATTTCAAAAAATCCTTGAGCAATATTTGATTCAAATGATACTGACTTCATTTTTAAAATTTTGAGTTGGTGATGAGCATTGGAATAATGATCAATCTCTAGCTTTTGTCGTTTACTTATGATTGGATTCACTATATTAAGACCTCATTCATATGAGAAAGAAGGAATAATGGTAATATCTAACATTTTAGACCAAATAATTAAGTGTTTAACAATATTTTAAATTTATTTGTGATAGACTTTGTCGTTGCTAGACTTCTATCGGTCATATGATTTCTTGTTGATAGACTCCTCAATCTAAATTTTGTACAAGTTCGCATTGTGCTATCTTTACTTGGCATTACTATATTTATTACTGCACAAAAAATTAGGGTAAATGAAATATTTCACTATCGTGGCACAAACAAACATTCAATTTTGCCAGGATGAACCATAGTTCAACAGACATTGCATTACATCCATGTTATGAATTTCGAAGCTAGATGTTCCAACTCCAATAAGAAAGAAAAACTAATTTCATGTTACATTATGTATAGATTTTTGTATGGATGACCCTTTCACAAACCCTTTTACGATTGATGACCCGCTTATCACAAATATATGAAATTTAGCTTTTTGCTTACATCACATCACTACCACTTTTTATAACGTATATGTTGTGGATGATCATGCCTATCGTAATCCTAATGTGATGACCCCTAATGTGACGACTATACATATCACCTTAAGACTACGATAAACTTGACCACCCCTAATGTAGTAATATCGTCTAATGTAAACAATAAATAGATTTCACACAGGATGGGTTAGGGCTCGTGAAAGGTTATTCATACCAAAAAAAAAAAAATTATAAAAAAATTTTAAAAAATGAGTTTCTTTTTTTGTATGGATATCCCATTTTCAGGAGCTTAAATGAAAAAATGGTCTACTTTCTAAAGGTTAATGAAAGTTGACCCTATGTTTGTATCATGGCCCTACAAAATTACCCAGATACCCCTAAAAATCCTTTATTGCATTTGCTTCTCGCAAAAGGCTACTCGTTCTTCACTCCTCGATGCATAATACCCGATGCACGACACATGATCTTCGTTACCCATTTTCAATAATCAATTAATGCAATTTTATTCAGTCATACTCAATGCATGATGCCCACTTAACTCAGTGCTCGATGCTTGTTACATGTCCCTTGCTATGCAAACTGCCTTTTTAAAATTTGTATAAGTAAAATAAAATGTCCATTTTTTTCTTTCTACTTCACCATTTTAGCCATTCCTATCTTCGAACGATTTTTTTGCCCGTTGTCGCTCGTCATCACTGTTTCATCTTCTTTTGTCGAACACATTCATTCTTCAATTATCTTTACAACAGGTATGATTGCTTCATTTTTCTCTCTTTTTCACCATTTGCATTCGAATGTCTCGATACTCAAAGCAGATACATATCGTTTTAAGTTTTTAACATAGTCGAGTTCGAAGTAGGGTGCACTCCTTTGGGTGTGCTCAATCTTTTTCAACTCGTTTCGAAAAAATAAACTAGGATTTACGGTTTAAGAAACTAATCTCAAGTTAACCACATATAGCGAGTGTCGAGTAGTACACTTAGTGTCGAGCAATGCATGTAACATCGAGTATATTGAATCACATAACCTGCATCAAGTGAATCGATTATATTGAAGTGTGTAACGAGCATCCAGTAACTTGTAGCATGCATTGTGTAGCGTGTAGCAAACATCGAGTAACAAGGATCTAACAGGCTGATTGAACTCCTTTATTTCCTTTTTTTTCTATGCAGAATGGCTCGACAACTCAAAATTCTTGTCCCGGACCGATATCCAGGCCAAACCACCAGCATGTCCTTTCACATCGAAGCAACTAACAAGATAGTGAAGGAGAAGTTCAACCCCGCTCATCTTTCTCTCTTCAAGAAGTTTGTGTTTGGGTAATTCGTTGACATGGATATTATATTCAATAGCCTACTAGTACATTACATCTTGAAGGGAGGTGAAAGACAGTATGAAGGATTGTATGACATTTCACTTGAATGGAACGATAGTAAGATTCACCAAAAAGATTTCTTATTGGTGATGAGGCTGTAACACACACCTGGTTTGGATGATGTTAAAAAGGTTGAATGTGAATTGGAAGACTTAGTGTTGAAGTACTACAACAATTCCACTGCAAGGTCCTATTATTGACGTACAAGGAGATGGAGTTTGAAAAACGACATGGATGTTGTGAAGATGAATGTTGTATATTACACTATGCTGGCTATGATAGGCAGAGAGAAGACGAGGGCATACGTCGACATGAGGTTGTCCGTTGATGTGGAAAATTTGAACTTCTTTAACAATATGGATTAGAGAAACATTTTGTGGGAGAAGACGTTCCTAGGATTACAAAGGGGCTTGGTTGGTAAAGTCGAAAAGTATAAGAAAATCAAAGAACAACAAAAACTACATTGTCAAGCACAATTTGTCGAGGTTTCCTCATGCCTTTCATGTAATATTCACTACTATATTACTTGATAATGTAGTTGTTTCTCAAATTTATTACTACATTGTTATTGATATTTTGGATTCATTGTCGGTATGGGCATACGATACCATATCAATCGTGTCTGGGAAGTGTACAACCTAGTTGAATACAAATTTTGTTCCTCGATTTTTGATATGGGGGTGTTCACTCATTATTGGATTTTATGTCCTAAAACTCGTAATTTATGAATGTTAAATTATTCTATTATTCAATAAAGTTGTTGTTGAAGTAGTGTTCAATAAATTGTTATTGAATAAGAGATTTGTGTGTGATAAAAACTCATAATCCAATAAACAGGGTTCCTTGACTAGAGTATGAGTAATTGAACTTTATGTAGAGACATAAACGTGGATCAAGTTCGAGTAATAATCTAAATGCACTATAGTATAATAATAAGGTTAGACGCCTTATTCTAGGAACACTGTAGATGTGGCCCACTTGTATTTAGTACAAGTGAAGTGATCCTGAGATGCTCATGTAGAAACATGTGGGTGGGGACATCCTATGCAATGAGATTTTATAAGACTTGACTATGAAATAATTACTTTTACATTATAACACCATTAATAGAATAAAACTAACTATTTTCGATTATTGATGACCTAGGTAACTCGACCTTAATCTTGAGCTAAGTATGAACTTCTGTTCACACGGGATTATCCTTAGATCTGCATAGGTGAGGGCAACTCATCAACGTTGGCTCAATAGACCTTCCATTTCAGGGGTAAGATTGGGTGCATAGCTGGGGACGTAGGGTGCAAGAAGAAATTCATTCGTACTCATTTTTAAGGTAGTAGATAGGTTGCTCCCTTAAGTGCTGACTTAAAGTATTGAACAAATGGGCCTCACCTTCTTATTAGCTCGAGAGGGATTCAATTTATAGGTTAGACCTTGAATTAATTGTTCATTAGAGAATCAGCTAAGGCTTAAGAAACAAGATGTAATCACGAGGGTACCCAGTCGAGACAACCAACATGTGAAGGGTTGACTTACTAATTATGGTTATATTGGGTGGATACAAATATATCAACAGTACGAAGAGTACAACTACAGCCTATAGTGGACAGTCCCAATTAGTTAATGAATGTTGATTAATTCAGTCAAAAGATTTTAGCCAATTAATCTCATGTCATTGGAGCTCATGATGAGTAGGTCTATTAGGTTCCTCTACTAAGTCATTATGGATTTAAACTTAGAATTGAGTGATCGAAAATTCTAATTGTTCGAATTAGTTGAGAAAATGAATCGTTAATAGTATTTGATATAATTAGCGATTACATATTGAGAGAGAAATGATATTTAAATGAGATTTAAATATAAAAAATTCGAATATGAATTTGAATTAGGTCAATTGGGTTGATTGGGATTAAGTGAATTTTAATTAATCAAAATTGTTTAGTTAATTAATTATTTTGTTTTATTTTATTTATTAAATTAAATTAATCGAAGGGAAAAGAGAAATTTTGAATTTTTTTTGTCAAATTTCAAAAATCAAAATATTTGACTTTTGCCCTTGGAAGTCAAATGTTGACTTTGACCATGGGTTAGTGGATAATTCCACAATTAGTGGAATTATCCCATTGTTGATGAATAGGCTATGTGCTTATAGGTTGTTATTCAATTGTTCTTCCACCTAATTCACTATCTAATTGCATGTTAAGTGTCAAATTGTTATGCAAATGTAGTTTCCATGTGTATTGGATATATAATGCACACATTAATAGGTGAATTAAATGATGAATCAAGTTGTAAGCCTTGAAGGTAGTAGAGAAGATCCTTATGGTTGTTCTCAACTTTATTTCATCCAATTTCATCAAGATTTGAGGGACAATTTTGAGCTACAAAGGTAAGTGTTCAAATTTTCAAATTTCTCCAATTTTTTCCATCATGTTTAATCTCCAAAATTCATGAAGTTCAGAGCGTTTTAGTTTGATTCTCTTTAAGTAGCATGTTAATTTAACTTTCAATTGGTATCAGAGCATACTTAGAACACTCAATTTTGTTTTATGGGTGTTAATTTTAAGTTGAATGTTCGTGGATGCTTGAATTGAAATCCATTGTTTTTTACAATAAGCAAAATCCATTATTTTAAGTTGTAATTTTCGAGTTGTAATTGTTCTTAATCAAACATGTGTAAAATATTGGAGTCGTTGGAGTTGTAATTTGGAAGTAACTGAAGCTAACACTTGGTAATTTACAATGGGCTGAAAAATCATGGCAGTTTTTCATGTTCTTTATGGCTGAAGGTTGAAGAGAGTGGTCATTGAACCGGTTCAACCTATTTTCAGCTGGTTCAGTCGATTTTCATGCAATTTTGGTCCGGTTCGAGCAATTTCAAGGTGGTTTGGATCATTTTGAAGCGTTTCGGATTCAGTTCAAAACCAATTATTGATTATTATTATAATAATTTTAGTTTTTTTGTTTGAAAATTTGCCAAATCCGGTCCAATTTGAGCATATTTAATTTATTATGCATTATGAATGTATGTTTTTAATTAAATTGAATCTTTATCAATATAGTATGCCTTATAGATTTAAACACTTGACGTAGGATTAACATGATTCATGCGTTAATTTTATTATTATAATATATGTTGCAGAAATTATGATATAATTTTGTTATATGCTTTTTAATTGCATACGATGTAATTTTAATTTAATTTTATTTGTTTTGATTAAAATTTGAGTAATTAAATTAATTAAATTTAATGAAAATTTTAGATATAATTTGTTATATTTTTGAATCGTGTATGATGTAATTTTAATTTAATTTAATTTGATTAATTTTTTAATTAAATTAATTAAATTAAATTAAAAAGTTTGATATAATTGTTATATTTTTATATGAATTGCATATGACGTACTTTTTAATTTAATTTGATTTGATTCGATTAAAATTTGTTTAATTAAAGTAATTAAATTAAATTTTTAATTGCTTAATTATTTAGTTTTAAATTTTAAATTAATTTGATTTGATTAAATTAAATTAAAATTAAAAACCTATATAATTTATATATTATATAATCGTTATATAAAACATGATAGATGTATGTTATAAAATTAGTTGTCTAAGTTATACGTGTTATAAAATTAATTAGACATCTAAAATCTATAACAAAGATAAATTTCACTTAGGTTTAACAAATTCCACCAATTGTTTCATAGAAATAGGTCAATATTTTGTAAAAATGGTTGCAAGAGGCTCACATATCTACCTTAACAAAAAGTCAGAACACCTACTACTTGGAGATCCAAGTCAGTTCTTGAGTCTAGTAAACCTAGTTTTATGAGCATGCGTGAGAGATGTGAGGTTATATAATGGTTTATCACTTAGACATCGTGGATTAAAATTAAGTATAAAAGTTATACTTGAATGCAACACCTAAACTTAGGGTATGTTTAATTAGGCAGGATATATGCCTAAGTAAAAGATTACATTGAAATCGTTTAGAACACTTCAACTAAAGAGAAGTAATATACTTTTAGCTTTAGCGTCCATAAGAGTTGGCACTGTGAGATTCATGCTAGGCTTTGGGCCGCTTTGGAAGCGGACTCCATTCAGAAGTTGTTTGCTTGAGTCAATATCAAGGTGAATATAGGAAGTTGTTCATAGTAAGTGGTGAAGGATGTGTGTCAATACGTCCTAAGTTCTCTTCCATTAGATACATCGTGAGAGTTCTATAATATGCATGGATGTCTTCCTTGGAGCGACCTTACCAATCGGAGGGTTGTATTATAGAATTCGGAACACCATAAACTTCAGAAATGGATAAGATTTCTTAGATTCGTTTTCTATTTTTCTTTCCATCTTCGGGAATATATTGATCCTGATCTTACAAATTCGAAAATGGAAGGTCACGCGTACAAGAATATCTAAAGTGTTAGTATATTCTTTACCAAAGTAATGGTTCTTGACCAAAGTAATGGTAACTAAATTCTATGAAATAATTAGTTATTCAGTTAGTTTTTAGTCTAGAAGGTCTTGGTTCAATGGAGGGATAATCGACTACCCTTCGGTGGAGATTATTCTAAACCATTGCAATATCGTTGCAAAATATAATGATGGGTACATTATTGCTTTTGCTAAAATGTGATTGGATTTGTCTTAAAGAGTTTGTAGCCTATCTCTAATAGAATTTGTTTATATTTTGTTATGTCTAGCTCATTAATTTACTTGTTAGCTTCCGACAAACTTACCAACGATAACTTTTCAACATGGAAAATAAAGTTAACCCTCACGTCTAAAGTGTTTGAAGGTCTCCAAGTTAATCTAGGATTACGAGTTTTATAATCTAGGACAAGTGGAGAAATATTGGGTATGTATCAGATGTATGCCTTAGTTTATTGTATTATACTTTTCTCACTTAAAATTTAACATTTGTATATTATACCACTAGGAGAGTCCAAGTGGGAGTATGTTGGGTTTTATATCCTAAAACTCATAATTTGTGAATGTTAAACTATTTTATCATTCATTAAAGCTGTTGTTGAAGAATTTTTTAATAAATTGTTATTGAATAAGATATTTGCATATGATAAAAACTCAGAATCCAATAAACAAGGTTTCTTGACTAAAGTATAAGTACTTGAACTTTATATAGAGACATGAATGTGGATCAAGTTTGAGTAACAGTCTATATGATTTATAGTCTAAGTTCAAAACTTGGAGTCACCATTTAAGGAAGCAACCTATCTACTAACCTTAAAAATAGGTAGAAGTAAATTCCTTCTTGCAGCCTACGTCCTCAACTATCTTCAAAATTTTACATTTGAAATGGGAGGTCACTATGGATGCAACCCACTTTGGATATGATTAATAGAGTGTTTTAGTTCGATTCTCTTCCACTAGCATGTTAACTTAACTGTCACTCATTACCCACCAAAATAATAATTCAAGAGGTTTTTAGGTCCAGAGAGGTTAGTATACAACATTAAACTTCGAACTATGTACAATATTAATCATACTATGCATGTAACTTATACTCAGTCTTTTTATGTTCAGTTGGTAATCATGTCTCAACTGGTAATGTCGAAGGAAGAGGAACAATATAGGATATTTCGGTAGAGAAACGATCGATCATCAAACGAACCTAGGATATGATGAGCACATCAAAGTCGTACCACGTTGAGGATGGTACCATTGATCGACGAGTTTGGTGCCCGAGAGAATGTAGGAGCATACCATGATGCTCGAGAGAATCCATCGATCGACGAGTCTGATGCCAACCAATCGATCACTCACCCTTGGGATGTCAACCTACGAGATGATGTGGTTAATGAATACCAAGTGGCATATGCCAATAAGCCATATCCTTTGAGAGGCGTTGGTACTCGAAATCCTTAAGAACTTGGAGCAAGAGTACAAAATGTTGAGCACAATTTGGATGACGTGCAGTCAGATTCAGTTGTGATGTAGTATGATATGATTGAAGTGAAGTCCACCTTGCATAATATATCTACTCTGATCACTAACTTCGTATTACTATTCAGTATGTTGTGATTAAAATGAACTTTGTAGAACTTTTTTTATTGGGATAATTACTTTAATATGTAGGGCAGTACTATATTAGGGGATGATGTGTATGATGATGATTTTACTATGGATCCCTGAGATACCACACCTCACCTCTTCCTCGAGATCCCACACCTCTTCTTTGAGATCACACACCTTTTCCCCCTCTTCGAGATCTCACACCTTCTCAGTCCATTCACCTATTAAACTAAGACCATCATTCCATCTCCCACTAAGCCCATTCTCCTACTTCCTACTAAGACCATCCTTCCACCTCCCATTGAGTTCATTCTCCCACCTACCTCATATACCATCCTTCCACTTTTCACTGAGTCTATTCTTCCACCTCCCTCCGAGACCATCTTTCCTTCCACTGAGTCCATTCTCCCACCTCCCCCCATCTTTCTACCTCAATCTCACTACTTGCTGATATAGTGATACCACCACTACCCCACCGACCTTCTAGCATCCAAAGCTACTGCATTTCCATTTATTGGGAAAAAGTTAAAACTGAGATTGAAGGGAGAGCTTGAGGTGAAGAAGGAGGAAAATATTGAGTCGTTTGTTAAGATCGACTCTAAAGTCAAAGTGGAGGAAAGAACTGGCAACATCAAGATGGAACAACATGTGCCCCGACATGGGTTAAAAAGAGTAAAGTGCCTGAACCATACCCCCCCCCCCCCAATGCATCCAAAGAAATAAAAGAGCACTAGCAAGTGTACCGATCAAGGAATCCATCCACCTACGAGACACGACGTGGTACCATAAGATTCTTCACATGCTGTCCTACAAGACGTAATGAACGAGTTAATGGAATGTTTGAGCAGTACGGATATGGACTCTTACAATGCACCTGACAATTGAGCTTTCTTCCGAACAAATTGTACAAAAAATCAGTTGTTCCGAGAGCTCACGAAGAACAGTGAGTGGATGAAGAATGGCGTAAGTTAGTTGTACTTCAACTATATTCCATATCTCTTATGTGTTGGTAACCAACATCCTATAATTAGTAAATGTGTTTTTTGAAGGTTGTCGATGCCATTTTTTAATGCTTTAGAGGAAGCTTAATAGCCAACTGGATACGTGTCTACATAGATTCTTGACGCTTCCATCTAACATAACGGTACTATCTTTTACACACTCCGATTAACGAGTTAGATTCTTAACAGAACTACGTTTCAAACTAACTAAGTGTAACTTATAGGCTCACTTAAACTCCAATGTGACCGAAAGCATGCTCCTAGAAATAGGTGACAAATTGATAAAATAGGCTGCAAGAGTATGGCAAAAAGAGGACACGTACATGGACTTTGTCCTTGAATTGGAGCCAAACCATCAGTCTGATTGGGAAATATGGATTATATTTACCGCCCATTTAATTACTGTCAACATTGGATCATATTGGTGATTGACATCAACGTCAATTGCATATTGTATGACTCTTATCTTAGATACATCTCATTGGCCACGTTGGCTAAATTTTGACGCCCTTATGCCACACACTCTCATCCTTAGTTTAGGTTTGAATAGAGAAAAATATTTTGTTTAGATGACTTAAAATATTTGATATAAATCAGAAAAATGGTTGCTTAAAATTTGATAACTTTGAATTACAAATAAACTGTATGTGTAATGAAAATTGGAGTAATATTTATAACAAATCTTCGAGTTAGTTAATGAGCTATTTTGGTTTAATCTGAATTTAAGGGTAAAAATATATTCTTAAACCAATTTAAAATTAAATGTATTAACTAAAAATAAACAAATAACAATGGTTTAATTTGAATTTAAAATAATAGGAAACAAGAAGATTAAGTGATTCTAGAAAATTGTATAAATTGGTTAAATAAATGATACAAATAATAAATATATTAAAATTTTTTAAATATTTTAAAAATCTTGCTAAAACAAAACAGATATGATATCGAATCAGATTTTTAATGAAAATAATTAAAAAAATATGACATGTGCATGCCACTTTCGTAAAAAAAAACTTATTAAGCCACGATTCCCCAAAAATCCAACTGTTCTGTTTTTGTCATTCCTACGATTATTCAAAAAATATGTATAACGCAATATATGCATTACTTAGCATTGAAGTCACGCCATCATCCCAAGAACCATTTGATACCCAAATTTCACTCAATTTCTTCGAATTTTCTAAATCTTCATCTTCGTTTTTACAGAGGAAAAAGAGACCATGAAACTGAATCACATAGTTGTGCCGTTGCTGTTTCTTCTTCTTGCTGGCTTCGATTTGGGGTTTTCCGTTGAAGACCCATTTATCAGGATGAAACTGGGAGGCGTTCGCGATTACATCGGCGCACAGAACAGCGTTGAAATCGACTCTCTCGCTCGTTTTGCAGTTCAAGAACACAACAACAAAGAGGTATTTTACTTTGTTTCCTTACTTTTACTGCTCCTCACTGCCCTTTTCCTTTTCCTTCTCTGGGTATCGATTAATTTCTGGGTTCGTTTCAATCTCTCCTTTTCTTTATTGTTCCGCTTAGAATCGAGTCAATTTCTCACTTAATTCCTTACCCATGTTTTCGATTGTTCATGGGTGTTTTCGATTTGTTTTAATCACCAATTCTGAGTTCTTGTTTCTTTGGTTCAGAATGGTCTTTTGGAATTTGGGCGGGTGTTGAAAGCTAAAGAACAGGTTGTTGCTGGTAAATTGTATCATCTTACATTGGAAGCCATTGATGGCGGTAAGAAAAAGATTTATGAAGCCAAAGTGTGGGTGAAGCCTTGGATGAACTTCAAACAGTTGCAGGAATTCAAACTATGCCAATGATGGATCTTCAGGTAGCGTTCTGCTCCTTCTGTTATAGCTGTTATGGTCTGGATGCGTTCTGATTGATGTTAATTGTATATTTTGTATGTCTGCACGACAGGATTAGACCAGTACTCCATTTTAGCATAGGCGTACCATCAAATACGCAATAACACTTTTAGTCGGGTTAGCTTGTTCTTGTTCTACACGTTTCAGACACTTGGCCACTCTAACAAGTACCAATTGCTGGACATGTATCAAACACTTATTAGAACATAAATACGTGATCGACACTAGTTTTACAAACTCAATATTAATTGAGCATTTGTTTGGCACAGGTTGAACAATTGTTTCTTCTTTTATTTTTTCTTTCTTTGTTTAGTACAACAACTATGAGATGAGGGAACAAAACTCCGACCTCTAGGGACAAACAGTAGTTAAGTATACTAAAATAAATTTGAGAGCATAATACATCATATTTATATTTTCACTTATAAAGGAATGAACCGGTTCAAACCATCGTGGGTTGACCTGATCATAAATAAAAGGCTTGTGTTTGATGAAAGGTTAAAAGAGAATGAGTTCAACAACCTCAATTCATGGTTGCCAGATACCTAGGATTTAGTATACTACGAGTTTTTTTGATACTCAAATGTTTTAGGGTCAAGCGGAATTTCTGTAAGATTAGTCAAGGTGCGTGTAAGCTGGGTTAGATACTCACGGGCATGAAAAAATTGCAAAACCATGCTCACTTTGAATTTCCTTATGCTATAAAAATGATATATATTGCAATACACGTCCCTATGTCTGTGTTTATGTTCTAGATTTAAAAAAAATGTTGCATCACCTTGGCTTGGTTGTGTATCATACTCTGTATCTCTGTCTGTTACTGTGATTCGTAGCTTACAACGCTGTAGGACTACATGTGTAAATGTCAATAGTTCGATGTCTTGCTTTTGAATGCCACATGGATTGGAACTAGCCCCAAATTAAAAATGTTAAATAGAAGAACAAAATGGCATCCATGACGTTGTCTGAAGAGTTGAACACAGATAAAGGGTGTGAGATTAGTTGATCATCTCTTACTTTTCTTGTTTGTTCTAATTGCTTGCTGCTTGGTAGGATGATTGAAAAGAGAGATGCAATTTTGCTGACCACCACTGCTCATAACCTCAGACAAAATGACTCTCATACACCCTCATCAAAATAAACTAAATGCCTGAACAATACCAAGTCGGTACTGAGAGAGTAATGGTGAGTCCAAGTCAGTTGCTAACTAAATTGATTAAGAAACCTTCATATTCGTAGTGTTGAATGTATATGGAGCCAAATCAAGTTAAGTATTGGTAGATCCCAGCGATTGATCTTGATGATTTAATTAAGTAAGAGGAAACAGTATTTCATGGCTTGTGTGGTCTCTCAATTGTATGCTATGCTATTTTGGTCTTCAATGGATACTGTATATCAAGAAGCCTGAGGTGAGTTTTTTTTGGGAATTGGTGAAGTCCAAGGTGCAAAATAAGCTTTTCTATGGAATAAAGCTTTTTTTTTCTAAATGATCTAGTTCTGACCGGTTTCCACAATGAATGAGAGATTGTTGAACATTTTCTTTGGATGGCCATAGGAAATTTTATTTGTAAAGACACTCATTCAGTAGTTGTCTGCTAGTTTTCCCTGGAATCCAAGACTCCCTGGTTTAAAATTATCGTTGATTTGGGGTTCAGATAGTTGGTATTTTTTTCGGGTCATGTTATGTATCGATTGCTGGATATCTTTTGGTTTTGAAATCACTCCAGTTTTGATTTTGAGGATAAAGCTCATGTCAACTTTTGGGGAGGATCAACTGATTTGGTTTGTTAACGCCATAGATACCATCTAGAAGTCTATCACGTTCCTCTTCGTCTAGTTCAGGTTATATACTATGGGAACATGTTTTGTGGAATTATTTTGCCCAACGTGGATTGGAGAATGCCCCCCCTCTCTCAGTCTTGAAGATTTTCTTGAGCAAGTAGTTGCAAAGATGCATAGTCATGAATCGCCAATTCAAGAAACGACATTGGATATTTTAGAGAGGTAAAAGATTAATGTAGTAATGTAGAATCTTATGCTGTATCGTCTCAGCTTTTTCAAATATTTTTCAAGCACACAAATTATCAAACTATCACCACTCGTTTCAACTTCTATGCTTACAATAACTATATATGTTTATCTAGATCTTCAAATGAGGAGGATATGGATCAAAATAGGAACTACAGTTGTAATGTAATAAAAATCCATATATAGTTTTGTTAACATATGGTAGGCATTGTTAGAATGGAGTCGAGAGTCGCACCCTATTGTGTCGTAAAATTGATTTTTTTTGCAAATGTTCTTCACCCAATGTTTTGCTGTTCTTGGATGGCAGGTAGCTGAAGAATATCTAATCTATGCATAAACATCCTCCATAGCCCATGGGGATTGCTGCTGATAGTGACAACAGAATAGAACATTAAAGTAAACTGAACTGAAACATTGTAGGAAAGCTGTTATATGCATGCTTTGGTTATAATTATTGTGAGATATGCAACTGGTAATCTAAGTTTGTATAAAGAATAAGAGATGTATATATACTTTCATGCAGAGATCCCTTCCAAGTTTGTTAATGATACTCACAAGTGAGTTAGCAGTATAGCCTTTCCTTTTTAATTGCTATCATTTGGGGTTTGGAAATATTTAGTTTTTGAAAATTGTGATTGAATGACTTGTAAAACTTTAGTCCTGACCTTTTAGGTCTATTTCAATTTTAAATTTAAAATGTGTTTAAGTAGCTTTTCGTATTTTCAATTTTGTTTCTATATAGGCCTTTTAACTTTTAGGAGTGTCTTATGAGACCACGATCTTTCAATTTTATGTTCAATAGGTCGTTGAACTTTTAATTTCATGTCTAAAATAGATCGAAAATCTATTTAACATTTATTAAAATTTGTATATCTATTAAATATAAAGTTGAAAGTCTAGCGTTCTATCATGCATATAGTTTAGTTATATGTTTAATAGGTTAGTTAATTTTTCGAAATAAAATTTTAAATTTTAAATGTAAGATTTTATTAGACATTTTAAAAATGTTGGAAGTGTAATTAAACTCAAATATTATTGTCTTAAAAGAGTAGGTGGATAATCATTTTGGATAAATTCATTCAAATTGAAAACATTTTGGTATGAATCCTTTAATCTGCTATTATTAAATTGTATAGTCATAAAATTGAAGGGTAGGATTTCATTAGACATAAAATTTCACTGATAAACTAATATACCAATAACATTTACAAATTTAAAATTTTATGAAAGGCTTATTGACACAAAATTGAAGTTTAATGATCTCTTATATACTTAATTGAAAGTTTAAAAACATACGTTTTGAAAGTTTTGGAACCATATGCAAACCTCAACTTAGAAGCCAAAGTTGTTAATACATCTAACATCATCCGCTAAATGCTTCGATTAAAAGGTATGTTGGAGGATGTGTTAGAACAAAGTGAGGAATTTTTATAAGATGAAAAGTTAGTTTAATGTAATAGTAATTGACATGATTTTCTTTTTAAGTGGTTGAAGGCTTGATGTATATCTCGTATGTGTTATATACTTAAAAGAAATATATTAGAATTTATTTTAGAAGGATATATTAGAGTGAAATAAAAAGTGCTTTATTTGTTAGTCTTTTCGAATCTATAATTAGGAATTGAATGATATTTTATAGGTTTGAACACTATTTTTGTTTTGAGTTTTATTCCATTTTAATTTTTGTGTTTTTAATTTTTTTTTTATAATTAAAGATTTTATGTCATTTTTAAATCAAAATTGGTTAAATAATAATAATAATTATGTTGGTAACGTAAACACATTAGTTGAATATATTCACAAAATTTATAAAGGTAAAGTTATTAGATTGTAACTTTTTTTTCTGTTCCAAATTGTTTTGATTTGTAAATAAAATAAGAGGTAGGAAGAGGAATAAGAAATAAAAGAATAGGAAAATTAATAATTAGAAATTATGAAATGACGAAAGTACCCAATAGATGAAAAATAAAAGACCAACTTCATTAAAATATATGAATGCCCAAAGGGTTAGAACATGAGATGTTACCAGAAACAATGTGAGAAAGCCAAATGGGATAATCAAAAGTCCACAATCCTCCTCCACCTCACCCTATGGATATCCAAAAAATACCTACACTCCGTAGATTAGAAGTTATCTATTGTAATCTAATTTTCACTAGATTTACATTTTAATGTAATCCAAAAAAAAAAAAAAAAAAAAAACCTAATGAAAAATTGGCAACACAAAAACAAATAGAACTCATTAGATTAGATGGAAATGATGAGCACCCCATACATGCATTAATAAACACAAAAGAAAAAAAAGAAATCCATGCAAAAATTTAATGTTGAACCCGACAGCATTCATGAGTCGCTCGTTCAACTGTCCCTCGGAGACACGGTCGAGAAATTTTTTCACCAATTAAATTTTGCCACATCATCATAATTATAATTTGAATTGGTTTAGGATAATTAAAATTTGGGATAATTAGATGTGTGACACTAAATTTAGAGTCATTTTGATAAATGGCAAACCAGAAAACTAAAATTTAGACACTAAATTTAGAAAACTGTTTTGATTTGTAGCAAATCACGTGAGGCTCACGTGGTTCACAATTTGTTAAGTACAAAAATACCTTCATTGTAACTGCAGTGCAATTATTTCGTTATTATGATACTGTAATTAGTTGCTAAAAAATGTGTTTCATTATCATCGCAGTTTAACTATTTCGAATTGTGAAGTTATGAAACTGTAATTAATTTCTACGTTTTATATCGTTAGCTATCAAATTGTAACTGTTTCCTCACATGTCGGGATTTAAAAGTTAGTTTCAATAATTAAACAACTTTATTAGTTTTTATTAATTTTAATATGTCTTAGTTTTTATTAATTTTAATATGTCATATTATATTAATAAAATATGTATTTGTTATGGTTAACTTTGCAATATTCAAGGCTTGAATCTTGGGAGTTAATATCATTTTGGAAATTAAAATTAAAATGAATTTTGCTAATATGCTTTAATTTTTGAAATTAGAATTTTCAAATCGTAGTTCAATTTTCTTCATTCTTTTACTGAATAATATCTTGTTATGAATCTTAAATCTTTAAGAATTTTGTTCAATGGTAGATGGGATGAAAATAACCATTACCACAACTTCCATTTCATTGAAGTTTTTGTTCATTCGAACACATCTTTCAACCAGTTTGTTGATCTAATCAAATCTACCGTT